>CAUYLG010022381.1:0-97542 GCA_963573385.1 Cacajao melanocephalus | reverse complement strand
TTATGCAATGCCCTTCTTTGTCTCTTTTGATCTTTGTTGGCTTAAAAGTCCATTTTATCAGAAACTAGAATTGCAACTCCTGTTTTTTTTTTTTTGTTTTTAACTTTTTTTTAATTTATTCTTTTTTTTTTAACCGCTTTTTTTTTTTTTTTTTTTTTTTTTTTTTTTTTTTTTTTTTTTTTTTTTTTTTTTTCTCTCCATTGCTTGGTAAATCTTCCTCCATCCCTTTATTTTGAGCCTTTGTGTGTCTTTGCATGTGAAATGGGTTTCCTGGATACAGCACACTGATTGGTTTTGACTTTTTATCCAATTTGCCAGTCTGTCAGTCTGTGTCTTTTGATTGGGGCATTTAGCCCATTTACATTTAAGGTTAATATTGTTATGTGTGAATTTGATCTTCTCATTTTGATGCTAGCTGGTTGCTTTGCCCGTTGATTGACACTTTTTCTCCATTGTGTTGATGGTCTTTACCATTTGGTACGTTTTTGGAGTGGCTGGTACTGGTTGTTCCTTTCCATGTTTAGTACTTCTTTCAGGTGCTCTTGTAAGGCAGGCCTAGTGGTGACGAAATCTCTCAGCAATTGCTTGTTCATAAAGGATTTTATTCCTCCTTTGCTTATGAAGCTTAATTTGGCTGGATATGAAATTCTAGGTTCAAAGTTTTTTTTCTTTAAGGATATTGAATACTGGGCCCCAATCTCTTCTGGCTTGTATGGTTTCTGCTGAGAGATCCGCTGTGAGTCTCAGGGGCTTCCCTTTGTGGGTAACCTGACCTTTCTCTGGCTCACCTTAGCATTTTTTCCTTGATTTCAACCCTGGTGAATCTCACGATTATGTACCTTGGGGTTGCTCTTCTTGAGAAATATCTTTGTGGTGTTCTCTGTTTCCTGGACTAGAATCTTGGCCTGCCTTGCTAGGTTGGGGAAGTTCTCCTGGATAACATCCTGAAGAGTGTTTTCCAGCTTGGATTCATTCTCTCCATCACATTCAGGTACACCTATCAAATGTAGATTAAGTCTTTTCACATAATCCCATATTTCTTGGAGGCTTTGTTCATTTCTTTTTACTCGTTTTTCTCTAGTCTTGCCATCTTGTTTTATTTCATTGAGTTTATCTTCAGTCTCTGATTCCTTTCTTCTGCTTGATCGATTCGGCTATTGAAACTTGTGTATGCTTCACGAAGTTCTTCTGTTTTTCAGCTTCATCAGATCATTTATAGTCTTCTGTAAGTTGTTTATTCTCGTTAGCATTTTGTCAAACCTTTTTGCAAGGTTCTTAGTTTCTTTGCATTGGGTTAGAACATGTTCTTTTAGCTTAGCTTAGAAAATTTTGTTATTACCCTTCGGAAGCCTATTTCTGTCAATTCATCAGACTCATTCTCCATCTGGATTTGTTCCCTTGCTGGTGAGGAGTTGTGATCCCTTGGGAGGAGAGGCATTGTGGTTTTGGGTGTTTTCATCCTTTTTGCGCTGGTTTCTTCCCAACTTTGTATATCTACCCATGGTCTTTGCAGTTGGTGATTTTCAGATGGGGCCTCTGAGTGGGTGTCCTTTTTGTTAATGATGAAGTTACTTAGTTTTCCTTCTAACAATCAGGGCTCTCTGCTGTAGGACTGCTGGAGGTCCACTCCAGACTCTGCTTGCCTGGGGATCACCTGCAGCAGCTGCAGAACAGTAAGGATTTCTGCCAGTTTCTTCTTTTGTTATCCTAGTCCCAGAAGGATACCTGCCAGATGTCAGCCTGAGCTCTCATTTATGAGGTGTCTCTTTGGATATAGGGGGGTCAGGGAGCTGCTTGAGGAGACAGTCTGACCCTTATATGAGCTCAAGTGCTGAGCTGTGAGCTCCGTTGTTCCGTACACAGCTGCTGGGCAGGTATGTTTAAGTCTCCTGCAGTGGAACTCATAACTGCCTTTTTTCCCAGGTGCTGTGTCCTGGAAAGGTGGGGCTTTATTTATAAGTTCCTGACGTGCTGCTGCCTTTTTTCAGAGATGCCCCATCCAACGAGGAGGTAGCCTGGTCACAGTCTGCCAGCAGAGGCATTGCTGAGCTGCCGTGGGCTCTGCCCAGCTGCTTTGTGAACTTCCTTGTGGTTTTGTTTATAGAGGTATAGTTAGAACTGCCTCGGTAATGGCTGTCTGCCTCAGTAATGGCAGACTGCATCTGTAATGGCGGACTGCCTCTGGTAATGGTGGACTGCCTTGGTAGTGGCAGACTGCCTCGGTAGTAGTGGACTGCCTCAGTAATGGTGGATGCCCTTCCCCCCACAGAGCTGGACTGTCCTGGGTCCAGCTGCACTTGCTGTGAAAATCTCAATCCAGAGCATTTCAGATTGCTGGTCTTTGTGAAGGTGGGACCCTCTAAGCCAGAACACCTGGCTCTCTGTTTCAGCCCCCTTTTTTTCAGTTTAATGGGTGGCTCTGTCTCCCAGTTGTTCCAGGGGCCAGTTGAAACAGCTGCCCAGATTTGTGTGAATTTTTGTGTGGAGACCCACTGCACCAGCTGAAACAGCCGTGTTGAAAACTCATGGCGCTTTTCAGCCTGGGAATCTCTTTGTCTGTGGGCAGTAATAACTTGTTTGGAAATGTGGTGATCACTCACCCTCTGTGTTGTTCTTGCTGGGAACTGCACTCCAGAGCTGTTTCTATTCGGCCATGTTGGATCTGCCAAAACTAAAATTTTTAAGAAATATTTAAATTTCAGAGTGCACATCATTTCACCTTGGGAACACTCAGACATGTTTATAAACCATTTTACCATTGTAAATCTCAACAAGTCTTCTGAGATCTAATCAATTTCTTTAGCTTCAGGTAATAGCTCAACTCCATTGGTTATTAAAGAGACATATTAAAATAAATGGTCCCCTCCTCTTTAAAAAAATGAGCTTGTATTTCTTCATTAGGATTTGCATTTGTTTTTGCTCAAGCCTAAGAGTTCTAGTTTAATTTCACTTTAAATACAAAAATCTAAGTTTTTTGGATCATAAATATAGGATGAAATCCAGCCCCAAACCCATATGAAAATAAGCTAGAGGCCATGAATTCATTTGGGAGATTTATTCTTCCTCCACGAAGAACCAAGGCGAGATAGACAAATTTCTATGCTGTTACTGCAGGGCGTTTTTTTTCCTAATTCACCTTTCACCATGAGTGTAGCACTGTATGTGTGCATAAGGATATATTTGATCCTACACCTTGTTTCATGTGGGTCCTGGATTCAAATTTCCTGTTCTTCTAAGATTGACCCTTCAACACCCAAGTCTTAGGCCATCTAGGAAGCTCTAAATTTCCTCAGGGCAAGGTCTTTAGTGTTTATTTACATCTCTATATTCATATTTCTACTTCCTCTTTGTCCTTAGGTAAATACTTTCTTGAACTCTGAGCCACATTTAGGGGATTTATTTATATTTATTTATTTGTTTATTTGTTTTTGAGATGGGAGTATCACTCTGTTGCCCAGGCTGGAGTGCAGTGGTGCGATCTCAGCTCACTGCAACCTCCGCCTCCTGAGTTCAAGCGATTCTCTTGCCTTAGCCTCCTAAGTAGCTGGGACTACGGGCATGCACCAGCGTGCCTGGCTAATTTTTCTATTTGTGGTAGAAAGAGGGTTTCATCATGTTAGACAGGCTGGTCACAAACTCCTAATCTCAAGTGATCCGCCCACCTCAGCCTCCAAAAGTGTTGGGATTACAGGTGTGAGCCACCATGCCCAGCCTCATTATTAATATTTTAATGTAGCATTTTTGTGCTTTCTTTTAGTAAGTGAATTTTAGGATCTTTGGTTTATCATATTGCTAGAAATTGAATTCTTACCTGTCATTTAAGAAAGGCCACTTTAAATTACACACTCAAATGTACACTAGTTTGTCAGGACTTAAGGCTAACTCTCTGGGGCAGAGCAAAGAAAAGAATTTGTAAGTACCAATCTCTAATAGGCAAACCTCTTCCCTCTCACACCGTTTCAGCAAGCAGATTCACTGAGTTCAGTCTGTTACCTGTTTTCTGAGCATTGTTGTTCAAGGCACTGTGCCTGACATAAACAGTCTTGAGGGATTTAGCAATTCAGTATGGATCTGTGTGCTTGGTGTACTTTCTACTTATAATTGGGATGCACTAAAATGAATGAATGAGGTGCTGGAGAAAGCTTCATTCAGGGTATGTGAAGTTTTGATGCCAGATTGGGGGAAAACAGCAGGCAATATAAATTCACTATGCATCTGTAGATTTTGAAGTTGGGATGTAGATTTCTTAGTATAAGTAACTTTGATAGAAAGGTACATCTAAAGTAGCTAAAGACAAATAAAAATTTTACCTCTGAACCTTTTCATATTAGGGTTTAATCTTTTGCCAGTATTCTGTATAAAACCAGTGGAATTACTTTCTATTAAGTTCCTCCTCTCCCTTCTCTTTGTGTAGCTTATCTGTTGAGTGATAATCATACAGGAAAATTCACCTTTCAAGTCATTTCTCGGAGTCTCTTCAAGTTAGTTGCTTCCTCTGCCTTTACAGAGTAGTTCAAGTCCCTATTATGTGACTTATCATATGATGTCTTTGAAGTACACTGGTCATTTTTCCTCCTAAACCTGTTCGCCTACCCTGATAATAATAACTTTCATTTGTGAGCACTTAATAGGTGACAAGATATAGACTTAAATTACATTTAAACTATAGCAAACCTATGAGATAGATATAATTATTCCCATTTTATAGATGAGGAAACTGAAGATTATGAAAGTGATTTGAACTTGCCCAAATCTTAGCAGCTAGTAGATGGAAAGACCAGGATTAAACTAGGCATGATACTCACACTGTGATCTTTCCAACTTTGCTTTAGTAGCAAGAACATCCACTTATTAACTTTTATTACTGGTCTAGTGCCTGGAGTTGTTTCTAGAACATAGCAAGCACTCAGGAAATGTTTACTGAATGAAAGACGGTGAAAATTCAAATATAGCATTAATGGAAACTTATGAATTTAGAGTGAGCTCCAAATATTTACACATACACCAAAGTTTTACTTTGGCATATCATTGCCTCAAGGAATAGTAATGTGCCAACTATCAAATTGTATATGTGCACATACACACACTATATGAAATGTAGTAGATAAGTAATTATTGTAGCATTAGAATTGTTATATCATGCGTTGTAAAAATCAGAATATTCAGGTGTTGAATTTTATCTCTAATCTGTCTTAAGATTTCCCTCATCACTGAGATCAAGGCTGGGCAAACTACTACCTATGGGCCAAATCTGGTCTGCCATTTATTTTTGTAAATAAAAGCTTAATTTTTAAAATAAACATTGCCATGCCCATTTGTTTACATAGTGTCTAAGGATACAAAGGCAGAGATCAATATTTGCAACAGAGACTGGCCTGTTAAACCTAAAATATTTACTCTCTATTTATAGAAATAATATGGTGACCTGTAAAGTATATCACTATTGTTCTATCACCTGGTTAATATTGCTTTGCTCTATTTCAAGGATCTTCGAGATAGATTTGAAATTCAGCCAGGTGATGCTCGTCTATTTATAAATGGCCTTCGTGTTGATATGGATGTTTATGACCCTTTTAGGTATGTATTAAATTATTGCTATAAATTATGGTTTATATAAAAGAAAATTGTCTTGAATTTAGTATTAGTCAAAATATGAAGGTGACTTTAAAGATAAAGCAAATACATGTTTTTCATTGTACAAAACAGCTCTCTTCTACCAAAATGAGCAAACCCAAAGTGTCTTAGAATATCAGAACTGGGAGAAACAGTCAAGATATTTGTTTGCATGAGTGTTAGACCTAAAATTACGTTTATTCTACAGTGTCTTTCACTGAAGAGTAGATTGATGATTTATCAGGGAAGTTATTTGGAATTAAACTGAACAGCCAGACATCTCTACCCTTCATATAGGAACTGAAATCAACATGGAGTATTTCCTCAGAAGAGAGCAATTGACAAGAGGAATTTAAAGTGCTTCTGTATAAGTGCTGGATACGATCTAGTTTCTTGTCCAAAAAAAAAAATTCTTCAGAATTGCTCAGAATTTTGAATAGGACTGAATTAGGAAGTCCTTGCTTTATCAGTGGTCATTCCCCCAAAAGTAAAGCTGTGGGTGAAACAGAAGAGTTACTTTTAGAGAGAAACATAAAACTACTTTAAAATTAATATTTGGAACATTAGATGAACTTAGGAAACGTGATACCTTAGTTCAGTATTCAGTTTTAATTCAATTGAATATACGTTTGTTGAACTGAAATTATTTCAATTGTTTATTTAAATCCCATTTTCTTACCAGTTTGGAAATATATTGGAAAATATATTGGAAAGACTGAGAAGTAGTTTTAACGAACATTTTTTACAATCTTATCTCAAATTGGGCTTTTCTCTTTAGTTACTTGAATCCTTGGACCTAGTATTGGAAAAATAATAACCTAAGATATATGTAAGTACTACATACAGAAAGAGTGGAGTTTTTAGATGCTACCCTGTAAATTTCAGGGGTACAAAAACTACATCTGTGCTCAGGAGTAGTAAAAACAAGTTTAAAGGAAGTAGTGAAATGGTACGTAGATTTTAGAAAGTTTTCTAAGGCAGTGTATGAGGAAATTTTTATGGCAAGAATATTTTCATGTATGATTTAGCAAGGCTGTAGGTTATTAAAAAATACAACAACAACACCCCTCCAACCCCCCACTCCCCTCTCCACCCTCCACCCTCACCTCCCCCCATGGCTCCTACACCTGGATTGTGTGCTACATTTTTGTTCCTCATTGATTTGATCACTAGTTAGGGCTACTGTGATTCTCTTAAAAGAGAAAGAGAAAATATGTGATGATATTTGTATCTTCTGACATTTTTGAAGATAGCATAATCAGAAAGATTCTCAGAAAAAGATCAGAGGATGTGGAATAAAATTAATGCAAAGAGGAAGATGAATGGAAGAAAATAAGGAAATGGAAGGAAAATGTCATATTACAGAGACATTGTATAGAGAGAGGTTTTATGCAACCAATACTTTGGAATTGTCCATGTGGGGAAAGAAAAGGAGTAAGGAATTATTTTTGCTCCCTTCCTGTCTTTTGTCAGTCATTGCATTACTGGGTTGTGGAGAATCAATAACATGCTCCATACATGACCCAGCCCTTCTTGCTCTGATCCTGAGAGTAGTGGGAGAAGCCAGAGCCTCCATGGGTTAGGATTAGATTAGCATTGGTTCTATAAAGGCCTACATCTCACCCCTAGGGAGGCTGAGACAGTAAGAACATGTGGCACTGACTAGGGAGAAAGGCAAGTAGGACTGATGAAGTACATAAGCAGGGTCTTATATATCTACATTAAAACATTCTGTTCTAGCCCATCAAAGAATCTTTTATATATTTTTGCTTCTGAATAGTCACCTTAGCCACACAATTGTTAAAGAGTAGTTTAAAGATTTAGATTTCCCAATTTGTTGTCACTGGGGTTATTGTTGATGTTGTTTACAGTAATACTTTATATTGTGTTTAAGAACTCTCAAATTATTATATGTAATAAGAAATTTAAATTTGTATTCAAACACATGTGAACTTCATGCTTTAATGGGGCTTCCTCTGTGTTAGAATTTTATACTTTGTCTTGTTTGATCTTATATTATTTTTGTAGTAGGTTTGTCAAAAGAATGACCTGATTTTTTTTCTCTCATTTTTGTCTTTCTCAAGGCTAATCACACCCTCACTACTTTGATAAAGAATACAAGTCTTAGTTTTATCTTTTATATAATAATAAGATTTTACTATCACTAAAAAAAATTATGTAAGTTTACTCTGTCTTATTTCTTAGTTTAATTTAATAATACATCTTCCTGCTGCTGATGAAAATAACAAAAAAAAAAACTTGTTTTTAATGCTTTAAGAAATCGATCAAACTTTAAAAGATTTGTTTGATATTTGGAAAATCAAAATAAAACTTTTTTTCTTTGAATGTATAGTATTTTGGATATGCTGAAATTAGAAGGAAAAATGATGAATGGCCTTCACAATCTTGGGATCAATGGGGAAGATATGAGCAAATTTTTAAAATTAAATTCACATGTTTGGGAACATACTTATGTATTAGATATTCGACATTCTTCTATAATGGTAAGTGCTTTTATTATTCCTTGTTGTAAAACCTGTAGTATACTTAAGGCTTAACATAAAATGAAGTATTGGCAGGCCTGACAATGAATTTCAGCGTTTTGGAACAGTGCTCAGTGAAAAGAGAAAGTAAAACTATAGACCCATCTCCTCTCCCACTTGCAAATTCCTTCTCCTTCTATATAGTCTCTGTTTTGTCACAAGAATACCTACTCACTCTCATTCAGTGTCCTTTCCAACAAGAAAAAAAGAATAATCACATGAACAATAACAACAATAAGATACCGAATACATAGTTAAAATCTGAGGTGTATAACAGTGCTACCTTGGGCTAGGCGTGGTGGCTCACGCCTGTAATCCCAGCAGTTTGGAAGGCCAAGATGGGCAAATCACAAGGTCAGGAGTTTGAGACAAGCTTGGCCAACATGGTGAAACCCCATCACTACAAAAAATACAAAAAATTAGCTGTGTGTAGTGTTGGGTGTCTGTAATACTAGCCACTCAGGAGGCTGAGGCAGGAGAATCGCTTGAACCCAGGAGGCAGAGGTTGCAGTGAGTCGAGATCACGTCACTGCACTCCAGCCTGGGTGACAGAGACTCGTCTCAAAAAAAAAAAAAAAAAGTGCTACCTTAACATGATGAAAGCCCTGCCTAAACAAATTGCAGTGGCTTCCAAAGGTTCTGGTTTGTGTATTACAGCCCAAGTGATTTTTTTTTTAAAGAAATTTGATCATATCAGCCTTTATTGCTTACGCACAGAAGTGGCCTTCAGTATGGCCTATGAGGCTGCAAATGGCTGCTCTTTATCTCATGCTTAGAAAGCACTTTTTCCTTTCTTTATCCAGTTAACTCCTATTCCTTTTTGAGACTTAAGTTGAAACAGCCCTTTCTGAGAGAAACTTTGTTTAACAATCCAGATGATTTTTTAAATGTACACATTGTGTTAGAGAATCCCCTGAGACCACTCTCTAATCCAGTGATTTGCTAGAAGGTCTTGCAAGACCCAGAAGTTGTTATATTCATGATGATGGCTTAGTAGAGCAAAATGATATGAAAAAATCAGCAGGGGTGAAGTCCAGAGGAAACCAGGTATAAGTTTTCAAGAGTTCCCTACTAGTGGAATTGTATGTTTAATGTGATATGTGACAGTATGTGCAAAGTGCTACCTACCAGGAAGCTCACTTACTTGAGCCTGAGTTCAGGATTGTGAGAGGGGATCCATCATGTAGACATACAGTGGCTCTTTGTACTTGCCATCAGTGGCTGGCGCTCCAGACTGAGGAAAAGCAGGTGTTTATTATAACTCACATTGTTTGTATAAACTCTCCAGACAAACTGCTGGAACTGCTGCAGCATGGCTCAGGGTCCTAGCTGTGCAAAACACTCTTTTATCAGTCAGAACATTCCAAGAGCTTAATTACCAGGAGCCAGTCAAGAGACAGTCATGAATATGGGCTCTTCCTGGGAATATCCAAGGTGTGAGCAACCCAAGCCTGTTGAGTTAACCCTTTCATAAACACATGTATATGTGTATAATATGCGATTCTTCATACACGTATACATGTATGGGTGTATGCACATGTATTAGGCCATTCTTACATGCTATAAAGAAATACCTGAGACTGGGTAATTTATAAGGAAAAAAAGTTTAATTGGCTTAGAATTCTGCAGAGTTTATAGGAAGCATGGTTCCAACATCTGTTCGGCTTCTGGGGAAGTTTTACTTACAGCAAAGGGCAGAGAGGGAGCAGGTGTCTCATATGGCAAGAACAGGAGTGAGAGAGAGTGTTGAAGGGTAGGTGCCATACACTTAACCAGGTCTCGCTAGAACTCACATCACAAAAACAACACCAAGGCATGAGGGATCTGCCCCCATGACCCAACACATCCCCCCAGGCCCTACCTCTGGCATTGGGGATTACAATTCAACATGAGATTTGGGTGGGGACAAATATTCAAATTATGTCAGTGCATATCCATATATTAAATGTCAGATCTATTAATCCCTTTGTATACTTACCAGAGTTATAGTTTTACTTTTACCCTGTGATGCTTTTATAGTTGTTTCTTATTAGACTATATATAAGGTTCTTGAAGGTAGAAATTTGGGTTTCATTTTTTCTCTTCCCTTATGTCTCTGGTTTTAGTAGGTACTCAATAAATATAAATATTCCCTAAATGAATAAGTAATTATTTATCTGAAAACAACATAAAACATAATTTTTAATGATGAAACTCTGGAAGCCTTGCAATTACAACATGATCAATATAATTATCCTTATGATTTAACATTATTATAAAAGTACATAACTGTTAGAAATGAGAAAATAAAAGTGTTGCATGACAAGACTGTATAACTGAAACTCCTCAAAGAAAGCTACTATAATTAATAAAGGGCTTTAATAAAATGGGTTTGAAGTGACATGATAAAGATCAAAAGCGTTTCTTTAAAAATCTATTTGGAAGACAATGATTTATTCACAATAACATAAAAATGTAAATACTGTAATAATAACCACTATAGAATAATATATAATCTCAATACCTAACAATAAAAACTAGAATTTAACTGAGGAAGTGCGAATTGGCATATCCTTTTGAAGAGTTGTGCTTGTGGTGCCCTTACAATGATACATAGTTTGATCTAGTAATTTCACTCCTGGAAACCATCATAAAGAAATAGTAGGAAATGGAAAAAAAAGTCTTTATGCCCATAGATACCTTTATCATTACATATTTTTAAAACAAACAAAATAGAAAGTAGTTAGGTATATAACAGAGAAATGTTATAAATTGTACATTCACACAATCAAGTATAATTAAGACATGAAGATTATGTTCATAAATATTACTTAATACTGTTAAGTAAAAAATTTAGAATTATGTCATGTAAAAATGACACAAGATCAGAAGGAAATATATCAAAATTTAAGGCATTAATGGGTGATATGGTTTAGTGAGTAGTTTTAATTTTTTCTTCATGTTCTTCTGTGAATTCCAAACTTTTAACTGTGGGCGTGTATTATTTACATGATCATAACAAAAGAGTTTTTTTAAAAAATTGATACACAATATTTTACATATCTGTGAGATTCACGTGATATTTTCTTATGTGCACAAAATGTGTAATGATCAAGTCAGTATATTTGGGGTATCTATCACTCTCAGTATTTATCATTTCTATGTGTTGGGAACATTTCAAGCCCTTTTTTCTAGCTACTTTGTATTATGTAATATATTGTTGCTAACTGTAAACCCTACTTTGCCATTGAATAGTAGAATTTATACTTTCTAACTGTATAGATAACTGTTTGTACCTATTGACTAACCTCTCTTTATCAACCGCTCACACCAGCAGGTGCTTCCCAGCCTCTGGTGTCTATCATTCTACTCATAATTCCATGAGGTCAATATTTTTAGCTCCCACTTAGGAGTGAGAACATGGGATATTGGTCTTTCTGTGTCTGGCTTATTTCGCTTAACACAGTGACCTCTAGTTTCATCCATGTTGCCGCAAATGACGTTTCATTCTTTTCTGTGGCCAAATAATATTCCATTGTGAATATATACCACATATTCTTTTTCTATTCATCTGTTGATAGACACTTATGTTGATTATTTATGTTTACTATTGTGACTAGTACTATAATAAACATGCAAGTGCAGGTATCTCTTTGAGATGTTGATTTATTTTCCTTTCAATAAATACCCTGTAATAGGATTGCTGGATTGGATGGTAGTTCAGTTTTTAGATTTTTGAGACATCTCCAAAGTGTTTTCCATTGTGGTTATGCTAGTTTACATTCCCAGCAACTGTACAAGAGTTCCTTTTTACTGCATCCACACCAACAGAACCATTTATTCATGAGGGTGTCCTTTCCCAAATGTATGTTTTTGGCACCTTTATCAAAAATCAAATACCAGTTGGCTGTAAATACATGAATTATTTTTCTGGATTCTCTATTCTCTTCCATTAGTCTGTGTGTCTGTCTTTATATCAGTACCATGCTGTTTTGGTTACTGTAGCTGTATTTTCAAATCAGGTGGTGTGACGCATCCAGTTTTGCCTTTGGATATTCAGGCTCTTGTTTCGTTCTATACAAATTTTAGGATTTTTTTTCTATCTCTGTGAAAACTGACCATGGCTTAATAGAGATTGTATTGAATCTGTAGATTGCTTTGGGCAGTATCATCATTTTAATATTTATCTGAACTGTAAGCATGGGATGTTTTTCCATTTGAGTCTTTTTCAATTTCTTTCAATCAGTGTTATGTGGTTTTTCTTGTATAGATTTTTTATCTCCTTGGTTAAATTAATTCCTAAGTACTTTTTGCAGCTACTGTAAATGGGATTACCCTTTTGATTTCTTTTTTGGCTATTTCATTATTGGTGTTTAGAAACACTGTTAATTTTTGTATGCTAATTTTATAATCTGCAACTTTACTGAATTTATCAGTTCTAAGAATATTCTGGTCAAGTCCTTGATTTTTCTAGATATACAATCATGTGTGCAAAGAGGGACAGTTTGACTTCATTTTTTCCAATAAAAATAAAATAAAATAAAATGGATGCATTTTATTTGTTTCTCTTGCCTGATTGCTTTGGTTAGGACTTCCAGCCCCACAATGAATAGGAGTAGTGAAAGTGGGCATCCTTGTCTTGTTCCAGTTTCTAGAACATTTCAGCTTTTCCACAGTGCGTATGATGTTAGCTGTGTGTTTGTAATTTCTGGCCTTTGTTTTGTGCTGAGGTATATTCCTTTGGTGCCTAGTTTGTTTAGAGTTTTTAATCATGAATGAATGTTGAATTTAATCAAATACTTTTTCTGCATCTATTGAGAGGATATGTTTTTTTTTTCATTCTATTGACGTGATATATCCCATTTGTTGATTCATGTATGTAGAACCATCCTTGCATCTCTGGGGTAAATCCCACTTGATCATGGTGTGTTATCTTTTTGATGTGCTGTTGGATTTGGCTTGCTAGTATTTTGTTGAGAATTTGTGCATCAGTGATACAGATTGGCTGTGTCCTCACCCAAGTTTCATCTTGAATTTCCATGTGTTATGGGAGGGATCGAGTGGGAGGTAATTGAATCATGGGGGCAGGTCTTTCCGTGATGGTCTCATGATAGTGAATAATTCTCATGAGATCTGATGGTTCTATAATGGAGAGTTTCTCTGAACACGTTCTTTTTTTGTCTGCTACCATCTATGTTAGATGTGACTTGCTCTTCCATGCCTTCCATCATGGTTGTTAGGCCTCCCTAGCCACCTGAAACTGTTAAGTTCATTAAACCCTTTTTCACGTATAAATTTTCCAGTCTCAGGTATGTCTTTATCAGCAGCGTGAAAATGGACTAATACAATCAGGAATATTGGCCTGTGGTTTTCCTTTATTGTTGTGTCCTTGTCTGGTTTTGGTATCAGGGTAATGCTGGCTTCATGGAATGAGTTAGGATAATTCTCTCCTCTTCATTTTGTTGGGAATAATTAGAGGAGAACTGGTGTTAGTTTTTCATTGGAAGTTTGGTAGAATTAGGCAGTAAAGGCATCTAGTCCTGGAATCTTCTTTGTTGGGAGACTTTTTATTACTAATTGAATCTTATTACTCATTATTGGTTTGTTCAGGTTTTCTGTTTCTTCTTAATTCAATCTTGGTGTGTTGTATATGTCCAGAAATTTATCCATTTCTGCCCAAGTTTCCAGTTTGTTTGTGTATAGTTTTCTATAATAGTCTCCAATGATCTTTTTTGTTACTGTGATATCAGTGTGCTTCTTCACTTCTGACTTTTTTGGGGGGTCTTCTCTGTTTTTCATGGTTAGTCTAACAAGTGGTTTATCTTTTCAAAAAGGAAACTTCATTTTGTTGATTTTTTTTTTTTTTAGTACTGATTTCATTTAGTTCTGCTCTGATATTATTTGTTTTTTCTACCAATTTGGGGTTCTTTTCTTATTCCTTGAGATGCATCATTAAATTGTTTGAATCTTTTTCCTGTTTGATATGAGTTTATTATTAAAAACTTCTTTATTAGCACTGCTTTTGCTATATCCCACAGGTTTTAGTATGCTGTGTTTACATTCTTCATTTGTTTCAAGAAATTTTTTTATTTCTTCCTTCATTTCTTCTTAACCCAGTAGTTATTAAGGAGCATGTTGTTGAATTTCCATGTATTTGTATGACTTCCAAAGTTCCTCTTGTTCTTGATTTATAGGTTTATTTCACTGTGGTCTGAGAAGATACTTGTTAAGATTTTAATTTCTAAAAATTTACTGGGACTTGTTTTTATTTCCTAACATATGGCGTATCCTGGAGAATACTCCATCTGCTGGTACGAATAATATGTATTCTGTAGCTATTGAGTGAAATATTGGGTAAATTTCTATTAAGTCCATTTCATCTAATATGCAGTTTAAATCCAATGTTTCTTTTTAATTTTCCATCTAGGTAATGCTGAGAGTGGGGTATTGAAGGTTTCAGCTGTTATTGTATGGGAGAGTCTCTCTCTCTAACTGTAATAATGTTTGCTTTATATGTGTAGGTACTCTAGTGTTGGGTGCATGTATCTTCAGGAGTGTTTTACCTTCTTGCTGAATTTATCCCTTTATCATTATGTAATGACCATCTTTGTCCTTTTTAACTGTTTTTGACCTAACGGTTTATTTTATAAAAGTATAGCTATTCCTGCTTGTTTTTGGTTTCTGTTTGCATGGAATATCTTACTCCATTCCTTTACTTTCAGTTTATATATTTCTTTACAAATGAGATGAGTTTATTTTAGGCAGTGTGTGGATGGGTCATGTTTTTTAATCCATTCATCCAATCTGTATCTTTTAAGTGTAAAGTTTAATTCATTTACATTCAAAGTTATTATTGACATGTGAGGGCTCATTTGTGTCATTTTATTAGTTGATTTCTGATTATTTTGTGTGTTCCTCTCTCTGTGTGTCTCTCTCTCTAACAATTGTATATTGTTGGTTTTCTGCATTGATAACATTTGAATCTTTTATCTGACTTCAGTGGTTTGCTCTACCAGTGGTATTTATGTTTCTGGATGGTAGATACCATTCTTTTACTTCCGGGTATAGGACTCCCTTAAGCATTTCTTGCAGGGCTGTTCTAGTGGCGAGGAATTCCCTCAGCTTTTGCTTGTCTGGGAAAGACTGTTCTCCCACATTTATGAAAGATAACTTTGTTGTGTATACTGTCCTCAGCTGGTAAGCATTTTCTTTCAGCACTTTGAATGTATAATGCCATTTTCTCCTGGCCTGTAAGGTTTCTGTGGAGAAATCTGCTGTTAATCTGATGGGTGTTCCCACTAGATGCTTTTCACTGCTATTTGTAGAAATCTCTCTTTCTCTTTAATTTTGGACAGTTTGACTATAATTTGCCATGGACAAAACCTTTTGGAATTGTATCTATTTCGGAATCTCTGTGCCTCCTGTATCTGGATGTCTAAATTTCATTAGACTTGGGAAGTTTTTATCTGTTATTTCATTAAATAGGTTTCCTAATACTTTCGTTTTTTCTTTACCTTCTGGGACACCAAATATTTAGTTGGTTTATGGTGTCCCATATGTCACATAGGCTTTGCTTATTTTTATTTTATTTTTTGACTAGGATATTTTAAAAGTCTTGTCTTAAAATTCTGAGATTCTCTCTTCTACTTGATCTAGTCTACTGTTGAAGCTTTTCAATGTATTTTACATTTCATTCAATGAATTCTTTAGTTCCAGAATTTCTATTTCATTCCTTTTTATGACAGCTTTCTCTTTGGTAAATTTCTCATTTATATCCTGAATTGTTTTTCTTATTTTTTGTGTTGTTTTAAAGTATTCTCTTATATCTCACTGAGCTTGTTTAATATCAATATTTTGAATTGTTTTTCTGGGATCTCATAAATTGCTTTTAGATTGGGATCTGTTGCTGGAGAATTATTGTGTTCCTTTGGAGGTTGCTTGTTTATGTTCTTGTGTCCTTACGTTGACATCTGTGCATCTGGTGTAACAGTTACTTATTCCATTTTTTGTTTTTGAATTTGCATTCTTAGAGGAAGACTTTTTCCTGACCATATGTCTGTGGTGTTAGTTGCGTAGGACACTTTGGCATTGATTCTGAATATATACAGTAGAGTAATCTCTGTATGATTTCTTCATCTGTAACTAGCATCAGTGGTGTCTCTTTATCTAGGTGGCTTATAGCACAGTTGCTAGTGGAGACTGTGATGAAGTTTTGCTGAAATGTGGGACACCAGTTGGGCCAGACTTAGGGCCCTATAGATGGTAGTGGTGGGTTGAGCCTGCCTGTTCTTGGCCCCCAGGGTGGTGTACACTGGCACTAGTGTTAGCAGGTGGAGGGAGGTTAATTCTTGAGCCTCTAGATGACTTGCTTGAGTGCTGGAAATGGCAGTGATAGGTGGGTTCTTGAGCACCTGAGCAGTGGTTGTGGCATGGGCAATGGCAGTAGCAGTGGTGGGACAATTCTCTGAGACTCAAGGATCCATGCCAGTGTTGGCAGTAGCTGTGATGGACTGGGTCAGCCATTGCTCAGGCCCTGAGGTGATGGTAGTGGCAGGTTGGGTGGGCATGACACTGGGAGATGTGCTAAGATACCAATGGTAATGGATTAGGGTGGGTGATCTCCAAGTTTCCGGACAGCATGCTCAGGTATGGGAGTGATAGAACCAGGCAAGATGGTTCTTAGGCCCCATGTTGGTACATTCAGGCTCTGGCTATGGTTGGTGAGTAGAGGGGCAGCTGGATGATCCACCGGTCACAGGTGGAATGCTCAGGTAGAGGCAGCAGCAGCTGTGCTGCTATTCTGCTAGTGGGGAGGGTGGGGTCACTTTCAGTGGGAACAATTGGAGACAGGTGGCTGGGGGCACACTTTGCTCACCCTGTGTCCCCCCCCTTACACACAGCTTGCAGCAAGCAATGGAATTTGTCCTTGGGTGCATGAAAATGTGTGATTGCTCCTCTGCCAGTGGCTTCTGCCTTGGCCTTAGGAGGGAATGTCACTGGGACCCCGGGGATATGGATATGCAGGGGCTGTTGGGCCCCAGGGCAAGACAGCCTGTTGGGGCTGGGCTTTCAAAATGGTACCATACAGCAGCAGCTTAGGACTCAGGGGTTTGTGGTACTGGACATGAGCTTCCTCTCTGGATCAGTAGTGGCACTGTGCACTCTCCAGATAGCTCTCTCTGTTAGTCTTAGGGCCCATGGGGGTAAAGGGGCTTTCCCATGGTTAGGGTGGTAGGAATCCATAGTGGAAATGTGGACTGCTGAGGGTCTCTCACTTATACTTTCCTTGCATTAGGGAACCTCTGTGGGCTTCCAGCCAATACCAGCCTACCAGTCTGCCTTACATCTCTCTCCTTTATTGCTTTTGGTTTTTCCTGTCACTTCTTTGGAGAATTCCAGCGTTCTCTCTTAGACGGTCTATTCGAAGTGTGATTATCTACTTACTGTTTTGGTTTCTCTCCATGGAAGAGGCAAGTAGCAGATATATCTATTCAGCCATCTTGAAGCCCCTTCTAAAAAGAAGTTTTTAAGGGGAAAAAAATCTCTCTGTAATTTTTGCTAATTGTTTTATATAGAAATGTAAGGGATTCCCTCTGAAACATCTCAGTTATTATAGTTAATTTTGTCTTACCTGAACAACCTTCCGGCTCATAAATGTATATGCCTTCTCAGAGCCAAAGGACTGTAGCAGCTCCAAGAAAATGCCATATTCACTGAACACCAGAAACTTCAGACTCAGGAAAAATAACAAATCACTAATTAGTTATCATTTGTGTTTTCTAGGACACTAAGTGGCTTGCTATAGATGTTTGTTACTATTTCTGCCACTTTTTAGACCATATTCTTTCACTGGCTAGATTTTACTTTTACTTCCTCTTTAATCTCAATAGTAGATGTCTTTTCTAAAAATGTTATGTCAGGAAAACAAATGATAATGTTAGTAGTCTTAATATTTGTGTCTGGTATTTAAGAATTTGTGCTTTTTAACTTTTGTAGAAGAATGCTGAAAGAGAGTCACACAAAATGAGTGAAGTAATTTTCAAGGCTATTCTAGACATAGTAAACAGACCTATAAAGAAATCTTCCAATTCTGTTTGCAAAATAATATCCTACCTTGCTTCTGAGGTTGGCAGTGGATGATAGTCACTCTGTGTGTGGAGGAGCAGTTGGACTTTTAAGCCCTTATGCTGCTCCCGTTGCCCCCACACTCTGCAGAGCCCCTTTTCCCTGGGTTGTCTCTCAGATTCTGGCAGGCTTTCAGAGATCAGTCTCAGATGGTACACCTCCCTTCTCTGCCACCCTGCTGTAGACTATCTCTTCAGAAGCACTGACAGGACTGTTAATTTGACAAAATTACCACAGGCCCAAAACCCCAGGAATTCCAGTCCATAAGCAGTATAGCTGGTTTTGGAACCCACCTTCCATAAAGATTGTGGCCCTATGAGATTGTAACAAAGTAGTTTTTATTCAGATAAATATATATAACATAACATTTGCTCTTTTAACCATTCAGTGGCATTAAGAACATTCCCAGTATTGTACAACCATCACCACTGTTTATTTTCAGAACTTTTTCATTTTCCCAAACAGAAACTCAGTACATGTTAAATAATAAATCCCCATACCCTTCTTCCTGAAGCCTCTGGTAAGCTCTACTTTCTATCTCTATTAATTTGACTATTCATACTTCATATAAGTGGAATTTTAAGAACAATATTTGTTCTTTTTGTGTCTGGCTAATTTCATTTAGCATAATGTTTTCAGGGTTCAGCCATGTTGAGCATGTATCAGAATTATGCTTCTTTTTAAGACTGAATAATATTTCATTGAATGTATATGCCATATTTTGTTTATTCATTCATCTGTTGATGGACATTTATGCTGCTGCTAACTTGTGGCTATTGTGAATAATGCTGTGCTATGAACTTTGGTGTACAAGTATCTGTATGAATCTCTCCTTTCAATTCTTGTGGTATATATCTAGAAGTAGAATTGCTGAATCATGTGGTAATTCTGTGTCTAACTTTGAGAAACTGCCAAACCGTTTTTCACAGCTGTTGCATCATTCTTTATTCCCACTGTTAGTTCACAAGTGTTCCCGTTTCTCCACATCCTCACTAGTTCTTGTTATTTTCTGGTTTGGGGATGTTTTGCTTTTTGGTCATTGCCATCCTAATGAGTGTGAAGTGGTATCTCATTGTGGTTTTGATTGCATTTCCCTAATGACTAGTGATGTTGAGCATTGATTCATAATACCTATTGGCTGTTTGTATATCTTCTCTGGAGGAATGTCTGTTCTTGTCCTTTGCCCATTTTTAATTGGGTTGTTTTTTGTTGAGTTGTAGGCATCCTTTATATATTCTGGCTATTAATTCATTATCAGATATATGATTTGCAAATATTTCTTCCCATTCTATAGGTTGCCTTTTGACTCTGTTGGTAGTGTCCTCTGAAATACAACAAAATTTTAATTTTGATGTATTCCAACTTTTTTGTTGTTACCTTTGCTTTTAGTGTTATATCCAAGAAGTCATTGCCAAATCCAATGTCATGTTTTTTGCTTATATCTTCTTCTAAGAGTATTATAGTTTTAGCTCTTACCTTTATGACTTTGATCCATTTGAGTTAATTTTTGTATATTATGTGGAGTAAGGGCCCAACCTCATTCTGACACAAGGGAGATATATCTCCTTTGATACATGGGGATTACAATTCAAGATGAGATTTAGGCGGGGACACAGAGCCAAACCATAGTATTATTCCCCTAGACCCTCCCAAATCTCATGTTTTCTCACATTTCAGAACACAATCAAGCCTTCCCAACAGTCCTTCCAAGTCTTAGCATTAGCCCCAAATTCCAAAGTCTCATCTGAGACAAGGCAAGTCCCTTCCGCCTATGAGATTGTAAAATAAAAAAAGTTAGTTTCCCCCATTGTCTTGGCAGTTAACATTTGGCTCCTCTTTACTTATACAAATTTCTGCAGCAGGCTTGACTTTCTCCCTAGTAAATGGGTTTTCCTTTCTACAGCATGGTTGGACTGCAAATTTTCTCAATTTTTTTGCTCTGCTTTTCTTTTAAATATAAGTTCCAGTTTTACATAATCTTTCTTCATATAGGTTACCTCTTGAATGCTTTGCAGCCTAGAAATTTCTTCTACCAGATACCCTAAATCATCTCTCTCAAGTTCAAAGTTCCACAGATCCCTAGGGCAGGAGCAAAATGCTACCAGTCTTTTGCTAAGGCATAGCATGAGTGACCTTTGTTCCAGTTCTCAATAAGTTTCTCATATCCATCGGTGACAACCTCAGCCTGGAGTTCACTGTCTATGTCACTATCTTTTGGTCAAAACCATTTAACAAGACTCTAGGAAGTTCCAAAGTTTCCCACATCTTCCTGTCTTCTGAGCCCTCCAGACCTTTCCAACCTCTACCCATTACCTACTTCTAAAGTTGCTTCCACATGTATAGCAGTGCCCCCTCCCAGTACCACTTTTCTGTATTAGTTTGTTTTTACATTGCTATAAAGAACTACCTGAGACTGTGTAATTTATGAAGAAAGAGATTTAATTGACTCACAGTTTCACAGGCTGTAGAGAAGCGTGACCTGGGAGGCCTCAGGAAACTTAAAATCATGGCAGACTGTGCAGGAGAAGCAAGCACATCTTACCATCATGAAGCAGAAGAGAGCAAGCAAGCAAAGGATCAAGTGCTAAACACTTTTAAACAACCAGATCTCATGAGCACTCACAAGACAGCACTAGCGGGATAGTGGTAAACCATTATAAACTGCCCTCATGATCTAGCACCTCCCACCAGGCCCCTTCAACATCTGGGGATTACCGTTTGACATGAAATTTGGGTGGGGACACAGAGCCGAACCATAGCAATTTCCATATACTAAAATTTGTTACAAATTTCAAAAAACATGTGCATCAATGTGTTCTCTAATAGACTTTTTTTTTTTTTTTTGAGATGGAGTCTCACTCTGTCACCCAGGCTGGAGTGCAATGGTGCAATCTTGGCTCACTGTAACCTCTGCCTCCCAGGTTCAAGTGATTCTCCTGCCTCAGCCTCCCAAGTAGCTGGGATTACAGGTGTTTTCCACTGCGCCTGGCTAATTTTTGTATTTTTAGTAGAGATGGAGTTTCACCATCTTGGCCAGGCTTGTCTCGAACTCCTGATATTGTGATCCACCTGCCTTGGCTACCCAAAATGCTGGGATTACAGGTGTGAGCCACCGTGCGCAGCTTCTAATAAATTTTATATATAGTAAATGTGTAAAACCATATTTTGTGACAGTGTTCCAGATGTAATAGAGATAGCCCAGGTATGTACTAAATGTACATGTTAATTTCTCCCCAAATGTGTCTTTACAAATAGATGTTACTGCCCCACTTTAAGGATTTTTCTGCCTCATTTAATTACAGAAGTCATAAATATAATCCTCTAGTGGAAGATTTAAACATAAGTTTGCACTTGTAGTGAGACGTATGTTCAGTTAAAGTTGATTTTCTGGAAATATTAATGGATTATACTGGACCTCTAATCCATTAACTCTAAGTTAATGGTAGTTTGTGTAATAACTAGCTAGCCAAAATTATGAATGTGTATTCTAATCATGGAAAAGATTTTTTCTTAGCCATCTATGTAGGTATGTACCTAATCTTGACACTAACAGTGATATATGGTAGAGATAAGTCCAGTCACATTGTAAGTGAATAGTTGAAGAGAATCTTTTTCCATTGTTAGTACCACACAATAGAATGTAGTTCAGATGGTATCTGAAAACTGTCCCATTATTTTCAAATTAATAAGGACTCTTGGTTGTCACTGTGACTTAAAGATACTCAGTGTTTTCAATTTTAAGAAAGTTGAGAAATTTTTATATTATTTTAACTATATTCACAGCTTCTGGTTGTTATTGATGTGCTATTTAAAACAATCCTATATCCTTTATTCTTATGTTAAACAGACCACTTTTTCTAGACATGTACATTTTATAAATCCCAAATAAATACATTTAAAGCAATTTTTAAAGGAGTAAATAGGAAAGCTTACTTCTTTTGACCAGCCATTAAAGTGAATTGTTTGGCTATTTGATTAGAAATTCTATTGTACATGAAATTTTATCACAATGTAATGAAAAATTGTTTCAACTGTTTATGCTCCTCTACTGTGAATAGACAATCATTTATTTTTGGAAAAAAATGAATTTTGTGAAAACCAAAATAAAAATTATTTTAGGTGCCTGGGGGAAACATAACTGTGATTAGTTCAGTGTTTCTAGGCTTTTTATAGAATAGTATTTTTAAAAGTCTAGTTTATAAATGTTTGACTTGCTATGAAGATGTATGTAATTATGTGCACAGTGAAATCACCATAAAATGTAACTGTGTACACAGATTCAGCTACACACAATTTAGAGAAAAAGGTGATCTCAAATCAATTTCTTAAGCCTAAGAGTAAGCATAGAAGTAGAGAGCCAAATTTGTTTTTCCTTAATTACTTTCAGTTCTCTTGTGTGTGTTATGAGACTTTTTTTTTTTTTTTTTTGAGATAGAGCCTTGCCCTGTCACCCAGGCTGGAGTGCAGTGGCACAATCTTGGCTCACTGCAACCTCCGCCTCCTGGGTTCAAGCAATTCTCCTGCCTTAGCCTCCCGAGTAGCTGGGACTACAGGCACACACCACCATGCCCGGTTAATATTTTGTATTTTTAGTAGAGATGGGGTTTCACTGTGTTAGCCAGGATGGTCTCATCTCCTGACCTTGTGATCCACCCTCCTCCACCTCCCAAAGTGCTAGGATTATAGACGTGAGCCACCATGCCTGACCAAGACTTTTTATTATAGTATGGATGATGTATGATTGTGATTCTCTACTTTTAGTAATTTATAGAATTGTCAAAGGTAATTGTAACTTTTAATTTTTTCCTCAAACAGTAACTTTAGACCATATACTCTATAAATTGCACTTATACACCATTAAATAACGGAAGGTTATGATTTTTCTAAATAAGAAAGACACAGATTGTCTATGTGACTGAAAAGTACATTGAAACATCAAAAAATATGGATTGATTAATGCATTCTTGATTATACATATTATTAAGAACTATGAAGAGTTAAATGCTACCCATGTTGCAGGCTGACAGGTTAGCCTGTGACAGTTTTATGGATGCTGTCAGTAAAGACAGAATTTCTGGGTCAGAAATGAAGGAATCAGACACATAAGAATAGCAGTAGGCAGAATATTAGCACTTGTGTCAGTACTCTGAACCCAGTTCCCACAGAGCATCGGGAAAGGACCCAGATGATATTTGAAAACACAGTGTTCAAATTAGGTTGCATTAAAGGAGAGGAACACTGAGCTTAGGACCTCAAATTTTCTAATGGGCAGTAAACATGCCTGACCTTTGCTTTAGAGGAACTCCTCAGTATATAAGCATCCTTGAAAAGAAAGTCTGGAATCAAGACAGTCATTGTTTTTGCTCATAAAATGTTCAGAAACATGAGAGCCCGTGGAGAATTACTTTCCAGTAATTCAATGTGTGGTGGTTGTTAGAGTGAGGATTGACAGAAAGCACCAGCAGACGTTGGCAGGAGGTCTAAGTTCCTTTTATGTAGGTAAAGGATGTGGCTAATGGAACATAGAAGTGTATAGAGTAGTAGAGTGTAAGGAACCCAGTAGAGGGAGGGGTTAGTTAGAGGGCCAAGCCTCCTTAGCTTTCAGTTTTCAAAGTGCTCAATCAGGGCTGCTGCATATTATTGTTTGTTTCTTGTGCATTGATTGCCCCTATGTACCTGGTGGAGGAAAGGAGTGTGGGGCTAAACTCTGAGAACATTTCTCCTGGCCGTATCCTGTGTGTGCCCTGCCTGATAAGAGGAATGGTTACATCCTTTTATAATTTGTCCGGCAGAGAGGGAACACCTTTATTAATTTTGTATACACTGAAGTATTACTGTTTTGCAACTAACAGAAAAGAACCTTATGAGTAGCCACAGCCGGCACCCAGGTACCACCTGATTTGCATAAGAATCCTATCTAGATTCTTAAGCTTGCATTTCCCACTCTCACTAGGTTTCTGTTTTGTTTCAATTTTTTACCCTTTTGGCCTATTGCAACTTTTCTGGAAACTAATTACCTATTTACCAGATGCAAGTAACTTGTAAAAAATGATTTTCAGCTGTACCATAGCCTGGTGGACACAGACTTTAGGCCTGCCTGAGATCTTTTTCTGTAATTCATCCTGTTTCAAGATTCATAATTAACAACAGGAACATAGTATTTTGACTTTTTAAAACATTTTCTTGAATCTAGGGCAGAAAAAAAAAATACCAATCATGGTTATTATGATAGCAACTTGTCCTACCCGGTGAAGGTTAAGTGCTATACTGAGTAAACAGACCAAAGTAGTTCACATTTCTTAAGTAATTCAGTGATTCGTTCTTTATGCCCTCTGCTTTCTTGTAAGACATCAGGTACAGACAACCGTTATACATTGCAAGTTGAGTGTCCCTAATCCAAAATGCTTGGGACCAGAAGTATTTCAGATTTCAGAATTTTTTTGGATTTTGGAATATTTGCATATATGTGTTGATGAAGAGTCAGATTTTGTAAAATATTTGAAGAGATTTATTCTGAGTCAAGTATGAGTGACCAGTGGCCTGTGACATAGCCCTCAGGAGATCCTGAGAACATGTGCCCAAGGTGGTCAGGCTACAACTTGAGTTAATACATTTTAGGGAGACATGAGACATCAATTGATACATGTAAGATGTATGTTGGTTTGGTATATCTGGAAAGGCTGGAAAACTGGAAGCAGGGGCCTTCCAGGTTATAGGCGGTTTCAAAGATTTTCTAGTTGGCAGCTAGCTGAGTTGTTTTCTAGAATCAGTAGAAAGGAATGTCTGGGTTAGGATAACGGGTAGTAGAGACCAGAGTTTTATCCTGCGGATGAAGCCCTTGGGTGGCAGGCTTCCAAGAGAATAGATTATAAATGTTTCAAATCAGAGTCTGTTCTGTCAGTTGTAAGGTCTGTTTTAATGTTAATGCTAGTCAGCTGTGTCTGAATTACAAAAGGGAGGAGGGAATAATGAGGCATGTCTGATTGTTGTGGGGCTTAGAATTTTATTTTTGGTCTACTTACATAATGAGATATCTTGGAAAAGGGACCCAAGTCTAAACATGAAAGTTATTTATGTTTCATATATTCCTTATACCCATAACCTGAAGGTAATTTTAGATAATATTTTTTAAAATTGTGTGTATGAAGCTAAGTTTGTGTACTTGAGACATCAGAAAACAAAGATATCAGGTGTGGAATTTTCTACTTGCAGCATCATGTGGGCACTCAAAAAGTTTCATATTTTGGAATGTTTTGGATTTTCAGATTAAGGATGCTCTACCTACAGTATATTTGACTTATCTCTGAAACATTTCCTTTTGAACATCATGCTTAGAGACTCTCACAAACACTAAAAGTTCTTTTTAACTACAGTAACTATTTTATTTTAGATAATAAAATAATCAGCACATGGCCCCTGGCAGTCTTCTCTTCAAACTGACCTCTTTATTCTTTAAACACTACCCGCTTCTGACAAGATGTCATGTAGATCATCTTGACTCTTTTTTTCTCCAAATATGGAACTGCCTATTCACCAAATTTTCTTTCATAGAGAATAGTGCTAACAACCAAAATCTGGGCATTAGATGTGCACTTCATATTGTTTCAATAAAATATTCAGAGTAGAATTCAGGGTGATGAAGGCAGAGCAAGAAAAAAATTTCTTCTTTTAAAAGGGCATGTATTTATGTTGGTAGTTCTAATTAACCTCTACCTTTACTTTCATCTCTTTAAACCAGTTTCTCCCTTTTCCTTTAGTTTCAACGTGCCTTGTTATGTGTTATCTTAATAATGTGTTCAAATTACAGTTTTGGTCCTCCCTCATGCACTCTCACCAAAGTTAAAAGGCTCTTCTTTTGTAACTCTTAGTGCTAGTGCTCTGGTATTGCGTTCAAAGTATTCAGGCTCTGACTGTCCCCCTTGTCAGCATCATTTGCCCTTCAACTCTTTGAAAAGAAAAAGACATTGCAAAATTTTTCTAAAGGAATACTAAAGTATGTAATGCACACATACAGTTCCATAAACTTAGACAGTAGCATAAAGGGAACAAAGACAGATTTCAAGGTTTTCTGGATTTAACCAGAACTCTCCTTTTGCTTTGCACTTTGGTGGTAACAGTGTCATCATTTATCTTCTATCACAGCCAGCTTTAGTGTTGAAATTTCACATATCATGTGTTCATTCACTATTGTAGCAGTCATCTTTTTAAAAGCCAATTTAAAATGTCAGAAAATATGCCCAAAGTAATGTTAAGAATCATAATCATAGATCTTTAAAATTTAAAAAACTTAAAGTATAATAATTTTTTAGGTACATATTTTCATAACATTGTCTCAGTAAGAGTCACTCTATAAAAGACATCAAGACATTTGGATCATAGCATATTTTCATTATAGTTTTTATATAGTTGCCTTACATGTAGATACCCTGCCGTACATATTTACTGTTAAATTATAGACATTCTTGATCAGTCTCTAGAGGTTTTCATTTCCACATGAGCATTGAGAATTTCCTAGGTTTTAGCTACAAAGAGTAAGCTTGGTAACAATAATACAGTTTTAAGGTGAATTAAAACATGTCAGCCTCCTAATCTAATACGCTGTGTTATTCATATTATCTCCATAGAAGGGAAAACGCCTACAAACTCACTTTTCTCTTGTGACTTGGTAAATAGGTTTCAATAAGATCATAGATGTAGAATATAATTGGCCTTCCCTATCCAAGGGTTCCACATTCCTGGATTCAACTAACCATGGAATGAAAATATTCAAAAATAATAAAATAAACAATAAAAATAATACACATTTTAAAACAATATAGTATAACTATTTACATAGCATTTACTGTATGGTATTAAGCATTGTATGTAATCTAGAGATGATTTAAGATATATAGGAGGATGTAAGGAGGTTCTATGCAGATACTATGCCATTTTATATAAGAGGCTTGTATATTCTTAGATTTTGGTATCCTCTCTGAGTCTTGGAACCAATCCTCCTACAGATACTAGGGGATGGGTATACGTTTTGCCAAAATCTCATCAGACTGACCAGGGTTAATGCTTTTATCTTTGACCCCAGCAAAGCCTGGGGACATCATATCTTTTTTTGTTTCTTTGTTTTTCATTTGCATTTTTCTTTTTTTTTTCCCTGTGGCTTTTTAGAGATGGCCTTCACCAAGTGCTAGAGCATTACTTCTCCAACTATTCATAGTAAGAGAATAGCATTTTTCCCCAACCTTTTGCCAATCAATATGTTGGCCTACTCCTATGACTAATATTTATTTATTTATTTATTTATTTATTTATTTTTGAGACCGAGTCTCACTCTGTTGCCCAGGCTGTAGTGCAGTGGTGTTATCTTGGCTCACCACAACCTCTGCGTCTCGGATTCAAGCAATTCTCCTGCCTCAGCCTTCTGAGTAGCTGGGACTATAGGCAAGTGCCACCATGCCCAGCTAATTTTTGTATTTTTAATAGAGACAGGGTTTCACTATGTTGGCCAGGCTGGTCTCAAACTCCTGACCTCATGATCCGCCCACCTCAGTCTCCCAAAGTGTTGTAATATGTATCTTGTACTACATGTGGCACACCATAGGAGTTTGGTAAACCCCAAGCTGTCCTATACCATGTCCAGTGAGTTGAGATCACTGATTATGTGCTCAGATGTCATGGCCATGTCCAATTACTACAAATTGTTTAACACTTAATCTCAATTTCTATACTTATAAGTTATTAACAGTCTACAGACCACGAGTTTAGTTGCACTGTAGTTGAGAGTCTCATTTTGTCTATCTAGGCACACCTGCTTTTAGTCAGGAAGAGTAGCACTGCTTGAAGGCTCTGTATAATTCTCAGCTCCACTGGGAATGGGAGTTCTGATTGCCCTTTCCAAAGACCTGCCAAATTCTCACCCTCAGCCTTCTTTGAGTCTAGACAAGGCCTTTTTCCTCTTTGGGGCTAGACTTCTCTGCGCCTATATCTTCCTTTCTCTTTTTTCCTCTGATTGACTAAACTCGTTTACTTACCTTCAAATTCATTAATTCTTCTATCTGCTCAAATATGTGTTAAGCTCCTCTCATTAATTTTTTATTTCAATTATTATAATTTTAAATTCCAGTATTTTGATTTGGTTCTTTTTATAATTTTTATCTGTTTGTTGATTTGTCTTCATGCCTTCCTTTAGTTATTTAAACATCGTTCCTTTTAGCTATTTGAACATGTACCCTAAATTCCTCTGTATTATTCATTCGTCTGTGTGTGTCTCTTAATTCTGTCACATTTTCTCTAAAGCCACTGCCTCTGACTTAGTTCAGTCTACAATAAACTCATATCTGGATTATCTAGATTACTGTAGAAACCTCCTAATTTCTTCAAGTATTATTTTCTCCAGTCTTTCTTTCCTTTCCTCCTGGATTTTTAGTTACCTATATGCTAGACCTTTTTCATATATTTCTAATCTCTCTCACACTTTGTTTGGTTTGTCTTTTTTTCTTCGTATTTTAGTTACTGTATATTCTATTGATCTGTTATGCAGTTTACTAATCCCTGTCTCTTCTGTGTCTAGTCTGCAATTAAACCCACCCAGTAAGCTCTTAGAGTTGTTAATTACAAATATTATATTTTAAAATTATTAAATATTTCTGATTCTTTTTTAAATAGATTTTAATTCTGTCAAAATTTTTCTTTTTATAAATTGTTGTGCTTTTTAAAAAAGTATATTGATGATAGTTATTTAAAGTCCTTGCCTAAGTAATCTTTGGGGTTTTTTATTGTGTTTTTTTTCCTCTTGGATTTCAATATTTGGTCCTTTTTTTTTTTGCATGACTTTTTTGTTTTATAGGAGCCAGAAATTGATGAAAAGCTGTAGAAGTAGAAAGTTGAGATTTGTTCTGGCAGCCTGAGTGCCAGGTGCTCACTTGCTTCTGTTGAGGCTTGTTTTTAGTCTTTATGAATGCTCTTATATTTTTGTATCTTCATTCTAGGATCTGGCCTTACTGGTTCTCAAATGAAAGTCCGCAGTGCATAGTACTTAGAACTTCAGTCTCTGTCTTCCCAATACTATGTTATGGCTGTGGTTTCAGCCTGTCCATTTCTCTCGACTTCTGGCTTTTGTAGAGGTGTTATCATATATACGTGCAGGTTAGGAGTCAGCAAATGACTTGAAAGGAATTTGTATGGAGATTTTTCTGGTTTCCTGCAGTTTCCTTCTCTCCTACACTCTCACCCTGCATCCTGCTCTCTAATCTCAGCACTTTGGCAGCCTATGCTTTCAATTCTGCTTTCCAACTCAGTATTCCTTCAGGATGCAATCTGGGGACCCTAGGGATGAAGTTTGGGTCAATGTGGAGCTTGCTGTTTATGCTTCCTGCTTTCAAGGACCATAACGCCTCACTTCTTGATTGCTGGTTACTTCCCCCACCACATGCCTCTAAACAGCAGTTTTTATGTTTTCTCCAGCTTGTATAGTGGATTAGAACTTGATTTTTAACATGTTGATTTTGTAATTTAACTTATGAGCCGTTTTATTTTCCTTATGTCCAAGTCTTTAAATTGAGAGGGGAGGTGGAGAGGGCCTCATTTACTGCTGATTATATATCTTAATTATAAAATAAATATTCATCTCTCTTAAGTGGTTTATGTAGAGTAATTTTCATACAATTTTATGTTGCAATATGAAAAACATGAGTGAAAGGAATTGAGAGAAGGCTTAATGTAAAAGGCTACACAAGTATAAAATTGTTGCACATAATATAATTTTTTAATTTAGAGAATATTAAACAACTTCTGTATTTGATCAGAAATATAGAAAATTCTATGTATATTTTTATTTGTCATTTGATATAGTAAAAATCTGGCTTTGAAAATGATTTCAGTGTTATCTTAATAGGGCTTTCACAAATGTCTGGATTCTTTTCTAGTGGATTAATGATTTGGAAAATGATTATTTATATATTACTTGGCCTACAAGTTTCCATGAACTTCCGAAGCCAGTATCTCCTGGAAGTATACCTACCATAAGGCGCAATTTTCATAATTTGGTGAGTTTTATATTTTGATTATGTGTCTTATAAAGATATCAACATTTTTTGGATTATCCTGTCAATGAATAGGCATCTGAGTTATAAGGAAATAAGTATTTGCCTAATGCAGCATTGCCTGATGCAGCAGGCTTAGGTGGCATGGCTGGCTGGGTGTCAACAACTAGCAATGTCACTATATTAGTTTGTTCTCATGCTGCTAAGAAAGACATAGCCAAGACTGGGTAATTTATAAAGGAAAGTGGTTTAATTGACTCCCCAGCATGGCTGGAGAGGCCTCAGGAAACTTAAGTCATGGCAGAAGGAAAAGCAAACATGCTTCTTCACATGATGGCAGGAAGGAGATGAAGAGAACTCACTAATATCACAACAACATGAAGGTAACTGTCTCCATGATTTAACTGCCTCCCACCTGGTCCATCCCGTGACACATGCAGATTATGGGAACTACAATTCAGGATGAGATTTGGGTGAGCACACAGCCAAACCATATCAGTCACATGTTCTGCCTCTCACTCTTCAGCCCTTATGTCATTTTATAATAACAATATTAATGTTATTTTTACATTTTTCTCAAAAGAATTTATGACAGAACTTTTTCTTCTTTCTGTATTATAAAGAACTAATGATTAAAGTGTAGTAATTTCAGGGAAAGATACATAAATACCACTTTATCATCTGTGCATATAATTTTGTTATTCCAATAATATCTAAGCATTTATATTGGTTGAAAGGTGGAGAAAATACCTAGGGCTTTTTTTTCACGTAGGAAATTAATAAGATATTTTTTGCAGCAGTCTTGATAAAGCAGTTATGTTAATGCTATTTTTTTTCAGTCAAAATTCAACTTCTGTTTCCTTTTGAAAAAATTTATCATAGAAAATCCAATGAACATTTAGAATAAGATATTTCAATTCAGGTAAAAGAAAATATACTGGGGTTCCAAAAAGAAGATGAGTAGCCTGATGTTAAATTCCGTGTATAATTATATTTGGATGTGCAGCTTTTAGAAATCCTTCATAAATTGTAAATCCTTTATATGTGTGTGTGTGTGTGTGTGTGTGTGTGTATTCCTTAGAATTACTAGAATTTTTAAAAAATTATACATTGAATTTCATACTTTCAGTCACAAAAATTAGTCTAAACTTGAATTACATGAAGATTCTAAGGTGTTGAAATAGTGATTATATACTATCTTTCTTTTAGGTTCTGTTTATTGATCCGGCCCAAGAATATTCCTTGGATTTTATAAAAGTTGCTGATCTTTTCTATTATCGTCAAGTTCCTCTTAGGTAATTGTCATAGTATAGCACTAAATTGTCAACTAAAGGAAATTCAGTGTTGTTCATACTGTGTTACACAGAGTATTAATAGAGCATTCAAACATTCAAAGCAATGGTTAGCTCTAGTGCCTGACATAGCATAGCTGCATGTGGTGAAGTATTTAATACCTTTATGATGGACTCTGTTTATCAAATGTGTCTGATAATTTTGTTTATTACCTTCCTGAGAGAATAATCTGTCACTCTGGAAACTTATAGAAAGGTCCATCTTCCTATGCTTGCAATCCCAGCACTTTGAGAGGCCTAGGTGGGTGGATCATGAGGTCACAGGTTCAAGACCAGCCTGGCCAATATGGTGAAACCTGGTCTCTGCTAAAAATACAAAAATTAGCCAAGCGTGGTGGCACACACTTATAGTCCCAGCTACCTGGGAGGCTGAGACGGGAGAATCACTTGAACCTGGAGAGCAGAGGTTGCAGCAAGCTGAGATTGCAACACTGCACTCCAGCCTGGGCAACAGAGCGAGACTCTGTCTCAAAAAAAAAAAAAGTACATTTACCCTTTTTGCACAGAACAAAAGAACATGGTCATTTGATAATGTTACCACCAGAGGGAGAGACTTTGATGTTATCTTAGAATCTTATCTTAGATTTCTACTGCAGGAATCCAGTAGCAATGTGGATTTTGGCGAATAAGCATTACAATCAAAACTTTGAAGTAATAAAATTCTTATTTTCCCATCTATTAATACATTCTGTCCATCTAGATATTGTAGTCTAATAATGTTTCTACGTAATGGTTTATTGTAATTTAAGAGAGAATTTTAACAGTCTTTATTCATCTTCTTTTTTCAGAATTGGTTTTGTGTTCATTCTTAACACAGATGATGAAGTTGATGGAGCAAATGATGCCGGAGTTGCTCTTTGGCGAGCTTTCAACTATATTGCAGAAGAATATGATATATCAGAAGCATTTGCTTCTATAGTACATGTGAGTTTATCCACTAAATATTTCTTTAGAATGTATAATTTTTGCATTGCTATATTTATTATGATTTCTTTAGAATGAATAATTTTTGTATATTTATTGTAACATTTCAAAGTTTATAACCTATCATAGAGATTAATACAGATGATGAATTTGTTTTCTGTAACTCCCTGCTGAAGTACATAATATTATCCTCACATTATAAATTAGGCAACTGAGGTTCTGCCAAAATATTTGAATTTACTAAGGTTTACTCAGCCAATAAAGGGATTTAAATTGTATATGTAAGTTTAGAGGAAAACATATTAATAGAAAATGATTATTTAGGGAAGAATTCTTGAACTAGGCTTTGAATAAAGAGATCATTGCAGTCTGGGCACAGTGGCTCATGCCTATAATCCCAGCATTTCAGGAGGCTGAGGCAGGAGGATCACTTGAGACCAGGAATGTGAGACTAGCCTGGGCAACACAGTGAGACCCTGACTCTACCAAAAAAAAGCCAGGTGCAGTGGCACATGCCTATAGTCCTAGTTACTCAGGAGGCTGGGGTAGGAGGATCATTTGGGCCCAGAAGGTCGAAGCTGCAATGAGCCAAGATCGAGCCACTGCACTCCTGCCCAGGCCCTGTCTGGTGGGGGGGAAAAAATCATTGCGGAGCTAAATATTCTGAATGATAAAGTATATAGACACTTCCTAGAGAGTTTCAAAGAAGGGGGAAGTCACTTATTGACAGCATACTGTGAAAGAGGTAATATTGATACAGTCTGACAAAGAGATTGTATAAGAGATGTTAGAAACTGCTAAGAACTTGATTAAGGAAGAACAAGAGATAGTAAGATTATTTCATAATTGAGGTTTTGAAATTCTGTTGTAGCTCATTGTGGAAATATATATATATATATGTTTTCAAGAGCTATATTATTATTACAAAATGTCAAGTTGTAACTTACAAAATAACTTCTATGATTTTTTATATTCATTGGGCTTTAGCTTGTCAATCAATATTTTAACAAGAAATGACTCTTCTAACTGAGAAAGGAATTTCCAAAGTAGTGCAGATTTCCTACCATATTTCTGTAGCTCCCAGGAAAATCATTAAATACCTTACTAATTCATTAAACTAGAGTATAGAAACTACACTTCAGTGATTTGGGGGCTGTAGATTGCTCTGTAAAATACTGCCATGGAATATGTGTCAATATTAAGTCTCAGCTTATTATTTTACTAACTTACTGGTGTCAGAGTTTATAAAGGACTTAGTCAATTTGAGTTACATCTTTTATTAAGATTCACCCATTTTATTGTAAAGGATCATTATGATACTGAAAACTTATAAACCTAAAGACATTCAGAAATTATCTTTACCTAAGTTGTCTTAATTATCAGTATTAAATCTCTTTTTTTAAGTGTTTTGTATCAGACATTAATTTACATGTAATAGCATAATCTACAGTGTTCAGCACAATGCTATTATATAATCTCTTAGAAAAACAAATTATATTTGAAACCATAGGGTTTAATACAAAGCAGCATAAAAGTAAGTATTAAATATATGGCACAGCCTGTAAGTTGTGCTAAACAATTAGAATGAGAGGGAGAAGGAGAAATAATTTGAACAAGATACAGTTTTTAGGAAAATACATGAATTATAAATTCTTTTTAAAGTGTTTCTCTGTTTTCAGTGAGCTAATTACTTTATCTCAATTAAGTAATTTGAAGATACTTAGTACTATAGAGAAGAGGAATATAAGACCAAAATAATAAAATATATGAAAGTTACTGAAATGTGATAATAAACAGCAAATAGTAGAGTATCTCTAAGTACTTATTAAAGAGAGAAGTGAAAAAAGATAAAAAGAGTAACAGCTTACATTCTACAAGTATGTTTAGAACATCTGCAACTGGGGAAGAGTAGAGGTGCAGAGAAAGTCCAGTCAAAATACTTACTAGTAAAGCCTGGCATGGTGGCTCATGCCTGTAATCCCAGTACCTTGGGAGGCTGAGGCAGGTGGATCGCTTGACCCAGGAGTTTGAGACTGACCTGAGCAACATGACAAGACCCCATCTTTACCAAAAATGCAAAAAATTTTAACCAGGTGTAGTGACAACTTCCTGTAGTCCCAGCTACCCAGGAGCTAGGTGAGAGGATTGTTTGAGCTGAGAGGTCGAGGCTGCAGTGAGTCATGATCACGCCACTGCACTCCAGCCTGGATGATGGTGAGACCTTGTCTGAAAAAAAAAAAAACGGAAGAGCAATAAAAATGAAAGTATTTCTGAAAGGTCATATTAGAATATATTACACATATGTTTAAAAAGGTAACCATTATTTTTTAAATTTTTTATTTTACTTTAAGTTCTGGGGTATGTGTGCAGATCTTGCAGGATTGTTACAAAGGTACACACATGCCATGGTGGTTTGCTGCTTCCATGTCCCCGTCACCTACATTAGGTATTTCTCCTAATGTTATCCTTCCCCACTCCCTGCTATCCCTCCCCTGGACCCTCACCCTTCAACAGACTCCAGTGTGTGATGTTCCCCTCCCTGTGTCCATGTGTTCTCATTGTTCAACACCCTATTATGAGTGAGAACATGTGGTGTTTGGTTTTCTGTTCTTGTGTCAGTTTGCTAAGAATGTTGGTTTCCAGATTCATCCATGTCCCAGCAAAGGACATGAACTCATCCTTTTTTATGGCTGCATAGTATTCCATGGTGTATATATACCACATTTTCTTTATCCAGTCTATCACTGATGGGCATTTGGGTTGGTTCCAGGTCTTTGCTCTTGTCAACAATGCCGCAATGAACATACGTGTGCATGTGTCTTTATAATAGATCGATTTATAATCCTTTGGGTTTATACCCAGTAATGGGATTGCTGGGTCAAATGGTATTTCTATTTCTAGATCCTTGAGGAATCACCACACCATCTTCCACAATGGTTGAACTAATTTACACTCCCACCAACAGTATAAAAGTGTTCCTATTTCTCCACATCCTCTTTAGAATCTGTTGTCTCCAGATTTTTTAAGATCACCATTCTAACTGGTGTAAGATGGTATCTCAATGTGGTTTTGATTTGCATTTCTCTAATGACCAATGCTGAGGAGCATTTTTTTTCATGTTTTTGCCCAATAAATGTCTTCTTTTGAAAGTGTTCATATCCTTCGCCCACTTTTTGATGGGGTTGTTTTTTCTTGTATATTTGTTTTAGTTCTTTGTAGATTCTGGATATTAGCCCTTTGTTAGATGGGTATCTTGTAAACATTTTTTCCCATTCTGTTAGTTGCCGGTTCACTCTAATAGATTGTTTCTTTTGCTGTGCAGAAGGTCTTAAGTTTGGTGTCTGGTTTCATCAGAATAGAATAAAACATAAATTCCTTATGATATTTTTGAAAACTATAGAATATTTTAAAACCATCTTTATTAGAAGATGATTTATGGTTAAAAGTATGTATTTGTATGTGGTATATGTGTATATGTAGTTAGCATGTTTTAAACTTATTAAATAAGAATCTATATGCTAAGGAAAAGAAAGAAAACTAATTGCTCTAAGAATAAAATTAATTATAATTAAATTTTCACAGATGTACGAAAAAGTGAAGAAGGATAAACGTATACTCACTGTGGACAATGTGAGGAGTGTTCTCCAAAATGAATTTCCTCAGGCCAATATTTGGGATATTTTGGGAATTCATTCTAAATACGATGAAGAAAGAAAGGTAAGTAGGAACATTATGTTAAGTAGGCCAGGCACAGAAAGACAAATACCACATGGTCTCTACTCATGTGGAATCTTAAAAGTCAGACGCACAGAAACAGAGTGAAATGGTGGTTATCAGAGGCTGGGGATGGTGGAATTGGGAAGATGTTAGTCAAAAGACACAAAATTTCAGTTAGACTAGAGAAATAAGTTCAAGAGATCTGTCATACATCATGGTGACTATAGTTAATGACAATATATTATATACTTGAAAATTACCAAGAAAGTACATTTTAGGGATTCTTACCACAAAATATGAGAAGGATGTGAGGTAATGCATGTGATAATTAGCTTCATTAGCTATTCCACAATGTGTATGAATATAAAAATGTCTTATAAATATATATAATTTTTATTTGTCAATTTTTTAAAAAGGTAAACAGAGACTCAACCCAGAAGATTCAGAAAGAGCCCCCCAAAAAAAGGCAACAACTCAAATTGTCAGAGAAAGAGAAATAGTACAAAGAAATTCCAAAAATTAATAGATATGAGCCTTCATTGGAAGGGACTCATCAAATACGCAACACACTGAATGAAAAAAGAATGGTTTGGAGCGTGGGAATAAGGAATACTTTTCTGAAGAAGTGATATTTAAGCTGAATCCTGAAGGAGGAAGAAGAGTTAGACAAAAGAAAACAAAGGGGTTGTAAAAGATTAACATTCCAGTTAGAGAAAAATGTTGAAGTCGGAGATGTAAAGGAATTGAGAGAAGCTGATGTTGTTACTGTATAGATTGAAAGCATATGTTGTGTCTATATTAATGGGGTACAGTTAAGGAGACAAGACTGGAGTGGCAAGCAAAGGGTCAGATTACACAGGGTCTTGTGAACAATATTTAATGTACTCATATCAGTAGAAGCTCTTGGCAACAGTGAAAAACCTAAAAGGCATTAAGTAATGAAGTGACACTGACATGCATTTTTTTTGAAGAGCATTCTTCGTTGTTGAGAATGGATTGTTGGTGGGGAAGAGTAGGTGTGGTGACATGTATTAGGAAATACAAGGTGAGAGATGTGAGATGGGCTAGTAGGCTTTTGGAAGAAGTGGAGGCAGAGAAAATAGACATATTTGAATTATTTAGGAGGTACCATCCAGGTGCTGCTGGATTGGATAGGGTAGAGGGGAGAAGAGAAATTGTCAAGGGTAATTCCCAGGGTTCAGCTGAACAACTAACTGGTAGAGTCAATGCCAAGAAGGAAAGTAGTGGAAGAGAAAAGGATTGGGAGATAAGATCAGAAGTGTAATTTTCCACATAGAGGATTTGAGGTGCCTGTGAGACTTCCAAGGGAGATGTGAAATCAGCACTTGGATATATGACCCATAGCTCAGAAGATGTGTGAGCTAAAAATATAAAATGCAGTGTTATTGGCTTATTTGTGGTGATTAGCTTTTGGATTGGAAAGGTTGCCTAAATTAGAAGTCATAGAGTAAGAGCAGAAGAGTGCCTGTATTTATAGGAGGGACATCTTTCTTGAGTTCCAAACCCATGTATTCAGCTGCTTAGTGGATTTCCCATAAGCATCTTTAATCGAAAGAATTTAAAACCATGCCCATGATCTTCCTTGTTGCCCCAAACATTTTTTTCTTCTTTAGTCCCTATTCTAGAGGGTAAATAGCAACCATTCACCCAAACCACCCATGCTGAAAGCCTAATAGTCATCCTTAAGTAATTCTTTTCCTCACACTCTCCCAAAAAATTGATCATCAACTTCTGTCACTTTTACTTGTGACTGCCTCGTCAAGTGGGTCACTGGCCCCTGTGCCTCCTGACTGGGAGACACCTCCCAGCAGGGGGTAACAGACACCTCATACAGGAGAGCTCCTCTTGGCATCTGGCTGGTGCCCCTCTGGCAGGAAGCTTCCAGAGGAAGAAACAGGCACCAATCTTTGCTCTTCTGCAGCCCCCACTAATGATACCCAGGTTAACAGGGTCTGGAGTGGACCTCCAGCAAACTCCAGCAGAACTACAGCTGAGGGGCCTGAATGTTAGAAGGAAAACTAACAAACAGAATGCAGTAGCATCAACATCAACAAAAAGGATGTCCACACAGAAACCCCAACCAAAGATCACCAACATCAAGGACCAAAGGTAGATAAATCCACAAAGATGGGGAAAAACCAGCACAAAAAGGCTGAAAATTCCAAAAACCAGAATGCCTCTCCTCCTCCAAAGGATCACAACTCCTCACCAGCAAGGAACAAAACTGGATGGAGAATGAGTTTGATGAATTGACAGAAGTAGGCTTCAGAAGGTGGGTAATAACAAACTCTTCCGAGCAAAAGGAGCATATTCCAACTCAATGCAAGGAAGCTAAGAACCTTGAAAAAAAGAGGAATTGCTAACTAGAATAACCAGCTTAGAGAAGAACATAAATGACATGATGGAGCTGAAAAACACAACACGAGAACTTCGTGAAGCATGCACAAGTATCAATAGCAGAATCAATCAACAGAAGAAAGAATATCAGAGATGGAAGATCAACTTAATGAGATAAAGCATGAAGATAAGAGAAAAAAGAATGAAAAGGAATGAGCAAAGCCTCCAAGAAATGTGGGACTGTGCGAAAAGACCAAACGTTTGATTGCTGTACCTGAAAGTGATAAGAAGAATGGAACCAAGTTGAAAAACACTCTTCAGGATATTATCCTGGAGAATTTCCCCAACCTATCAAGATAGGACAACATTCAAATTTTGGAAATACAGAGAATGCCACAAAGATAGTCCTTGAGAAGAGCAACCCCAAGACACATAATCATTGATTCACCAAGGCTAGAATGAAGGAGAAATGTTAAGGGCAGCCAGCGAGAAAGGTCAGGTTACCCGCAAAGGGAAGCTTATCAGACTAACAGCAGATCTCTCTGCAGAAGAAGCGGATCTACAAGCCAGAAGAGAGTGGGGGCCGATATTCAACATCCTTAAAGAAAAGAATTTTCAACCCACAATTTCATATCCAGCCAACTAAGCTTCAGAAGTGAAGGAGAAATAAAATCCTTTACAGACAAACAAATGCTGAAAGATTGTGTCTCCACCAGGCCTGCCTTACAAGAGCTCCTGAAGGAAGCACTAAATAAGGAAAGGAAAAACCAGTACCAGCCACTGCAAAAACATACCAAATTGTAAAAACCATCAACAATATGAAGAGATTGCATCAACAGGCAAAATAACAAGGTAGCATCATAATGACAGGATCAAATTCACACATAACAATAGTAACCTTAAATGTAAATGGGCTAAATGCCTCAAAAGACACAGTCTGGCAAATTGGATAAAGAGTCAAGACCCATTGGTGTGCTATATTCAGTAGACCTGTCTCACGTGCAAAGACACACATACATAGGCTCAAAATAAAGGGATGGAGGAATATTTACCAAGCAAATAGAAACCAAAAAAAGCAGAGGTTGCAGTCCTAGTCTCTGATAAAACAGACATTAAACCAACAAACATAAAAAAAAGACAAGGGCATTACATAATGTTAAAGGAATCACTGGAACAAGAAGAGCTAACTATCCTAAATATATATGCACCCAGTACAGGAGCACCCAGATTCATAAAGCAAGTTCTTAGAGACCTACAAAGAGACTCAGTCTCCCACACAATAATAGTGGGAGACTTAACACCCCACCGTCAATATTGGATAGATCAACAAGACAGAAAATTAACAAGAATATTGAGGACTTGAACTCAGCTCTGGACTAAGCAGACTTAATAGTCATCTACAGAACTCTTCACCCCAAATCAACAGAATATACATTCTTCTTAGCACCACATAGCACTTGTTCTAAAATTGACAACATAATTGAAAGTAAAACACTCCTTAGCAAATGCAAAAGAATGGAAATCAAAACAAGCAGTCTCTCAGACCACAGTGCAATCAAATTAGAACTCAGGATTAAGAAACTCACTCAAAACTGCATGACTACATTAAAACTGAACAATCTGCACCTGAATGACTACTGGGTAAATAACAAAATTAAGGCAGAAATAAAGAAGTTCTTTGAAACCAATGAAAACAAAGACACAATGTACCGGAATCTCTGGGACACAGCTAAAGCAGTGTTTAGAGGGAAATTTATAGCACTAAATGCCCACAGAAAAGCAGGAAAGATCTAAAAATCAACATCCTAACATTACAGTTAAAAGAACTATAGCAGCAAGAGCAAACAATTTCAAAAGCCATCAGAAGACAAGAAATAACTAAGATTAGAGCAAAACTGAAGGAGATAGAGACACAAAAAAAAATCCTTCAAAAAAATCAATGAATCCAGGAGCTGTTTTTTTGAGAAGATTAACAAACTAGAGAGACCGCAAGCCAGACTAATAAAAGAAGAATCAAATAGACACAGTAAAAAAAAATGATAAAGGGGATATCACCACTGATCCCACAGAAATAGAAACTACCATCAGAGAATACTATAAACACCTCTACACAAATAAACTAGAAAATCTAAAAGAAATGGATAAATTCCTGGACAGATACACCCTTTCAAGACTAAACCAGTAAGAAGTCAAATCCATGAATAGACTAATAACAAGTTCTGAAATTGAGGCAGTAATTAATAACCTACTAACCAAAAAGAGCCCAGGACCAGACGGATTCACAACCGAGTTCTACCAGAGATACAAAGAGGAACTGATATCATTCCTTTGAAAACTATTCCAAACAATAGAAAAAGAGGGACTCCTACCTAATTCATCTTATGAGGCCAGCATTATCCTGATACCAAAACTTGGCAGGCAGACACACACAAAAAGAAAATTTCAGGCCAATATCCCTGATGAACATTGATGTGAAAATCCTCAATAAAATACTGGCAAACTGAATCCAGCAGCACATCAAGAGGCTTATCCACCATGATCAAGTCACCTTCATCCCTGGGATGCAAGGCTGGTTCAACATATGCAAATCAATAAATGTAATCCATTGCATAAACAGAACCAATGACAAAAACCACATGGTTATCTCAATAGATGCAGAAAAGGCCTTCAATAAAATTCAACACCCCTTCATGCTAAAAACTCTCAATAAACTAAGTATTAAAGGAATGTATTTCAAAATAAGAGCTATTTATGACAAACCCACAGCCAATATCATACTGAATGGGCAAAAAGTGGAAGCACTCCCTTTGAAAACTGGCACAAGAAAAGGATGCCATCTCTCACCACTCCTATTCAACATATTATTGGAAGTTCTGGCCAGGATGATAAGGCAAGGGAAAGAAATAAAGGGTATTCAAATAGGAAGAGAGGAAGTCAAATAGTCTCTGTTTGCAGATGACATGATTGTATATTTAGAAAACCCCATCTCAGGCCAAAATCTCCTTAAGCTGATAAACAACTTCAGCAAAGTCTCAGGATACAAATTCAATGTGCAAAAATCACAAGCATTTCTATACACCAATAATAGACAAACAGTGAGCCAAATCATGAGTGAACTCCCATTAATAAGTGCTACAAAGAGAATAAAATATCTAGGAATACAACTTACAGGGGTTGTGAAGGGTCTTTTCAAGGAGAACTACAAACCACTGCTAAAAGAAATAAGAGAGGACACAAAAACGTGGAAAAACATTCCATGCTCATGGATAGGAAGAATCAATGAAAATGGCCGTACTGCCCAAAGTAATGTATAGATTCAATGCTATCCCCATCAAGCTACCATTGATTTTCTTCACAAAATTAGAAAAAAACTACTTTAAATTTCATATGGAAAAAGAGCACGTATAGCCCAGACAGTCCTAACCAAAAAGAACAAAGCTGGAGGCATCACACTACCCAACTTCAAACTATACTACAAGGCTGCAGTAACCAAAACAGCATGATACTGGTAGCAAAGCAGATATGAAACCCAATGGAACAGAACAGAGGCCTCAGAGATAATGCCACACATCTACAACCATCTGATCTTTGACAAACCTGACAAAAACAAGCAATGGGGAAAGGATTTTCTATTTAATAAATGGTGTTGGAAAACTTGCTAGCCATATGCAGAAAACTGAAACTGGACCCCTTCCTTATACCTTATACAAAAATTAAGATAAATTAAAGACTTAAATCTAAAACCATAAAAACCCTAGAAGAAAACCTAGGCAGTACCAGTCAGGACATAGGCATGGACAAAGACTTCATTACTAAAACACCAAAAGCAATGGCAACAAAAGCCAAAATTGACAAGTGGGAATCTAATTAAACTAAAGAGCTTCTGCACAGCAAAAGAAACTATCATCAGGGTGAACAGGCAACCTACAGAATGGGGGAAAATGTTTGCAATCTATCCATCTGACAAAGGGCTAATGTCCAGAATCTATGAAGAACTTAAACAGATTTACAAGAAAAAAAATCCCCATTGAAAAGTGGGCATAGGATATGAACAGACACTTCTCAAAAGAAGACATGTGTCCAACAAACATACGAAAAAAAGCTCATCAGCCGGGTGCGGTGGCTCATGCCTGTAATCCTAGCACTTTGGGAGGCCGAGGCAGGTGGATCATCAGGTCAGTAGATCGAGACTGTCCTGGCCCACATGGTGAAAACCCGTCTCTACTGAAAATACAAAAAATAAAAATTAGCTGGGGGTGGTGGTGCACACCTGTAGTCCCAGCTACTCAGGAGGCAGAGGCAGGAGAATTGCTTGAACCCAGGAGGTGGAGATTGCAGTGGGCCGAGATCGTGTCACTGCACTACAGCCTGGGTGACAGTGCGAGACTCCGTCTCAAAAACAAAAAAAGCTCATCATTACTGGTTATTAGAGCAATGCAAATCAAAACCACAATGAGATTCCATCTCATGTTAGTTAGAATGGCAATCATTAAAAAGTCAGGACCATCTCGTGTTAGTTAGAATGGCAATCATTAAAAAGTCAGGAAACAACAAATGCTGGAGAGAACGTGGAGAAATAGGAACACTTTTACACTGTTGGTGGGCATGTAAATTTGTTCAACCATTGTGGAAGATGGTAGGGCAAGTCGTCAAGGATCTAGAACCAGAAATACTGTTTGACCCAGCAATCCCATTACTGAGTATATACCCAAAGGATTATAAATCATTTAAAGACGCATTCACACATATGTTTATTGTGGCACTGTTCAAAATAGCAAAGACTTGGAACCAACCCAAAATGCTTATCAGTGATAGACTGGATAAAGAAAATGTTGCACATATACACTATGGAATATTATCCAGCCAGAAAAAAGGATGAGTTTGTGTCCTTTGCAGGGACATGGATGAAGCTAGGAGCCATCGTTCTCAGCAAACTAACACAGGAACAGAAAACCAAACACTGCGTGTTCTTACTCATAAGTGGGAGTTGAACAATTAGAACGCATGGACACAGGGAGGGGAACATCACACACCATGGCCTGCTGACGGGTGGGGGACTAAAGAAGGGATAGCATTGGGAGAAATATGTAATGTAGATGACAGGTTTCTGGATGCAGCAAATCATCTATGTTACATATTTTTACCTATGTAACAAACCTGTACATTTTGCACATGTATCCCAGAACTTAAAGTATAATAATAAAATGAATTAATTTTAAAAAGGTTTTGGAAACTGTTAAGTATTTCAGAAACTGCCCCATTCTCAATTTGCCTATTATCACTGACTTTTTTTTGCTCTTGCTTTTTCTTTCCCTTACAACTGTAGTAGCCCCTGAAGCAGTGTCCTAAAATATGCTCTTTCTTCCCATTGTTGCCATTGTATCCTTTTAAAAATAAGCAAATCAGATATTTGCATGAACTCCCTTCCCAGATAAAATTTACGATGACCTGCTTGGTACCCCCAAAATACTATTTCACACTTACTTTTAGTATATATCCTTCTCTCCCTCTATTAAACTGTAAGTTTCTTTATTATAGAGTTTGTATATCATTTACATGCGTTTATAAACCTAATACATAGTAGGTGCCCTCTAAATGCGCAGGTAGTATAGTACAGTGGTTAATAGCTCAGACTCTTGGTCAGACAGATCTGGGTACAAATTCCACTTCCAAAACATTGTAGCTATGTGACATAAGAAGTGATTTGATCTCTGTATATCTGTTTTATCATCTCTAAAATTGATGTAATAGTAGTACTTGGCTTTCTAGAGTATTTGTGCAAATGTTGGCTATAATGATGACAATACTTGCAAATGAGGTATTTGGTAACTTTTTAATTCATAAGCTAAAATTTGAATGTTGAGGACCTTCATGATCTGGCCTCTGCCTAAAACCCCTCTCTAACCTTACATCTAACAGCTCTCCCCCATATTTCACACCCTATAAACACTGCTGTATTAGTCCATTTTCACACTGCTGATAAAGACATATGTGAGACCGGGCAATTTACAAAGGAAAGCGGTTTAATGGACTCACAGTTCCAGGTGGCTGAGGAAACCTCACAATCATGGCAAAAGGTGAAAGGCGTGTCTCACATGGTGGCAGACAAGAGCAGAAAACTTGTGCAGGGAAATTCCCCCTTACAAAATCAGCAGATCTCCTGAGACATATTCACTGTCACGAGAATAGCACAAGAAAGACCTGCCGCCATCATTCTATTACCTTCTACTGGGTCCCCCCCACAACACTTGGGAATTGTGGGAGCTACAGTTTAAGATGAGATTTGGGTGGGGACACAGCCAAACCATGTCAACTATGAATTTACATTGCCTAAGTATATTGTACACTCACCTCCCTTTCAGTCCTTGTTGTGCTCTCTTCACTTGGAATATCTTTCTCTACTTTATCTCCCTGGCAAATTTTTTTTAAGCCTTTAAGACTTCTAATATCACTCCCTAAAAGCAGCACTGTATGATCCCTTCTTCTCCATACTCAAGCTTGATTAGATGCTTCTCCTGGGCCCCATAGCATCTTCTACATTTCTGTGTTTTATCTGTATATATGTGAACCCCTTGAGAAAAGACTTTCAGCTCTGTAATCACAGTATCTAGCCTAATGTAGGTGGCAGGATTGAGTAAATGTTTATTGAAAATATCAATACAGGGATAAATAAGTCTCTGTTGCAGATAAATGTTTGGATTTTTATTAAGTAAATGTCATACTCCACACCAAGAATCAGCAAGTCCACCCACTGCTTGTTTTTGTAAAGTATTTTGGGGACGCAGCCATACTTGTTTATTCATATGTCATCTATGACTGCTTTTGTGCTGTAACGTGAAAGTGGAGTCATTGTGTCAGAAACAGGGTGGCTAACAAAGCCTAAAATATTTCCTCTCTGGCCTTTTACAGAAAAATTTTCTTGACTCTTACTCTTTGTAGGTAAATTACTTTCCTTTATGTAATGTTTGGAAAGGACAGATAAGGTTAGCAAAATGGATGTTTTCTCCCATGGCATATAAAAATGTGGCAGTGTTCCTTTTTCTTATGTTTACTTTTTAAACAATCATATTTTCTTTAACACTCTGATATTTTTTAACTGAATAGGCTGGAGCAAGCTTTTATAAGATGACTGGCCTGGGTCCTTTGCCTCAAGCTCTTTATAATGGTGAACCCTTTAAGCATGAAGAGATGAATATTAAAGAACTAAAAATGGCTGTTCTTCAAAGAATGATGGATGCATCTGTATATTTACAAAGAGAAGCTTTTATGGTAGGTAAGCATTTATGAGAAAATACATGATGAGTAATATTTATAAATGATACTTTTATTAAAAATTTATTTTAATGACAATTTGGTAAAAATTTTCATTCTGATCATTTAATAGTGATTTTTAAAATGATACTTTTAGCAACTTATGCCACACCACCCTTCCTGTGCAGAGATTGTGGTGCAGAGGGGCCCTTTACACTCCATGCCCAGGCAGATCTTCAGGAATCTGGAACACCCACCCTCCTGGATTAGGAGTTTAGGCTGCCCCCCTCCCTGTACAGAGAACTTGGAGCCAGGGAAGTTTCCCAGCTCCATGCATAGGCACACCTCTGGACACCTGATGGTTGCCCACTGGATTATCCCTCATTGTTGGTGCTTGTGCCTGCCATTGGGGGACCCATAGGCAGGCCTGCTCAGTCTTGCCCTGCCCATCTTGCCCACCATGGCTGAGCAGGGAGCCCACACCACTGTGCACACTACAGATCAGCCCATTGCCTTCGACAACAGAGAGATTATCCCAGTAACAAAGACCAAGTGTATACTCTGCCATGTTGGCCTCAGCTGTCTTTTACTCGTAAGGGCTATCGACTGGCTTGTAGGTCAAACCACACAACCTAAAGTAAAATCAGCTGATAGAAATGCATAGGGCTATACAAGCATCACTTAAGGAATTTCAAAATACCATTGAAAGCTTTATCAATAGACTGGACCAAGCAGGAGAAAGAATTTCAGAGCTTGAAAACTAGTCTTTTTGAACTGACCCAGTCAGGTAAAAATAAAAAAGAATTTAGGCCAGGCACGGTGGTTCATACCTGTAATGCCACCACTTTGGGAGGTCATTTCAAGAGAATCGCTTGAGCTGAGGAGTTTTAGACCAGCCTGGGCAACATAGTGAAACCTCCTCTCTACAAAAAAAAACTTAAGACTTAGCCAGGTGTGGTGGTGTGTGGCTGTAGTCCCAGCTACTCAGAAGGCTGAGGCAGGAGGATCACCTGAACCTAGGAGATGAAGGCTGCAGTGAGTCATGATCATGCCACTGCACTGTAGCCTGGATGACAGAGTGAGACCCTGTCTAGAAAGAAAAGAATTTTTAAAAATGAACAAAGTGTTCAAGAAATATGGGATTTTCTAAAGGAACCAAACCTACAAATTAATGGCATTCCTGAAAAGGAGAAAAAGTAAATAACCAGGAAAACATATTTGAGGGGATAATTCAAGAAAACTTCCCTAATCTTGCTAGGGAAGTAGACATTCAGTTACAAGAAATTCAGAGAACACTGGGAGATACTATACAAAGTGAGCATCACCAAGGCTTATAGTCACCAGACTAAGGTCAGTGCTGAAGTTAAAAATCTTAAAGGCAGCTAGAAAAAAATGTCAGATCATGTACAAAGGGAACCCTGTAAGACTAACAACAGACTTCTCCATGATCTATTTTCATCATTCTTAAAGAAAAGAAATTCCAACCAATAATTTTGTATCCTGTCAAACTAAGCTTCATAAGTGAAGGAGAAATAAAATCTTTTCCAGACAAGCACTAAGGGAATTCATTAGCACTAGACAAGCCTTACAAGAGCTCTTTAAGGGAGTTGTAAATATGTAAATGGAAGAATGATACAAAAACATACTTAAGTACATAGCCCACAGACCCTATAAAGCATCCACATGATAAAAACTACAAAGCAGCCAACTAAGAACTTCACATAGGATCAAAACCTCATATACCAATATTAACCTTGAATATAAATGGCTTAAGTGCCTCACTTAAAAGGCTCAAAGTGGCAGTTGGATAAAAAACAAGATCCATCTGTCTGCTGTCTTCAGGAGACCCATCCCATGCATATGACACCCATAGTCTCAAAGCAAAGAGTTGGAGAAAGATATATCATGCAAACAAAACAAAAAAAAGCAGGGGTCTCTATTCTTAGATAAAACAGACTTGAAACCAACAATAGTAAAAAAGGGCACTTCATAATTATAAAGTGTTCAACAGTAAGACTTAACTATCCTAAATATATGTGCACCCAACATTGGAGCACCCAGATTCATAAAACAAATGCTTCCACAGCTATGAAAAATCTTAAGACAGCTACACAATAGTAGTGGGAGACATCGGTTCCCTCAGTCTTATTGAACTAACCCAGTCATACAAAAATAAAAAAGAATTTATGCCAGGCATGGTGGTTCATGCCTGTAATCCCACCACTTAGAGGGCAATCCAAGAGGATCACTTGAGCTGAGGAGTTTGAGACCAGCCTGGGCAACATAGTAAACCCTCTCTACAAAAAACTTAGCCAGCCATGGTGGTGTGTACCTATAGTCCCAGCTACTCGAAAGGCTGAGGAAGGAGGAAGACAGCAGATAGATGGGTCTTGTTTTTTATCCAACTTGCCACTCTGTGTTTTTTAAGTGAGACATGTTGGCCATTTATATTCAAGGCTAATATTGGTACATGAGGTTTTATACCTATGAGAAGTTCTTAGCTGGCTACTCTGCAGTTTCTATCATATGTTAGACACTGACAGTGTTAGATTATCAAGGCAGAAAACTAACAAATTCTGGACTTAAATGGACACTGACCAATTGGACATAATAGACATAAACAGAACCTTCCACCCATCAGCCACAGAATACATACTCCAAGATCAACCATATGCTTGGCCATAAAGCAAGTCTCAGTAAATTTTTAAAAATCAAAATCATACCAGTCATGGACAATGGTAGAGTAAAAACAGAAATCAGAACTTGGAAGATCACTGAAAACTACATGGTTACATAAAAATTAAACAACTTGCTTCTGAAATGACTTTTGGGTAAACAGTGAAATTAAGGCAGCAATAATAAAAATTCAAATAAATGAAAAAAAGCCACATACCAAAATCTCTGGCATGCAGCAAAAGCAGTCTTAAGAGGAAAGTTTAGAGTGCTAACCACCTATTTCAAAAAGTTAGAACAATCTCAGAATAATGACCTAACATCACACCTGCAGGAATTAGGAAAAACAAGAACAAACTAAACTCAAGGCTAGCAGAAGAAAATAAATAGCTAAAATCAGAGTAGGACTGAACAAAATTGAGACCCAAAAATTTATACAATGAGCAAATGAAACCAAAAGTTGGTTTTTGGAAAGGAAAAAACAAGATCAATAGACCACTAGCTAGATTAACAAAAAAGGAGAAAAGATCTAAATAAGTACAATCAGAAGCAACAAAGGTAACATTACAACTGATCCCATAGAAATACAGAAGATTCACAGAAGACCTCTGTACATGCAAACTGGAAAATGTAGAGGAAATGGATAAATTGCTGGTCTCCCAAGATGGAATCAGGAAGAAACTGACACCCTGAACAAATTGATCTTCAGTTCCAAAATTGAATCAGTAATAAACCTACCAACCAATAAAAGCCCTGGACCAGATTGATTCATATTTGAATTCTGCCAGATGTACAAAAAAGAGTTGTTACCAATTAAACTATTCCAAAAAACCTAGGAGGAGTGATTGATGCCTCCCTAACTCATTCTGCAAAGCCCATATTATTCTGATACCAAAACCTGGCAAAGATACAATAAAAAAAAACTACAGGCTAGTATCACTGATTAACATAGACGGAAAGATCCTCAACAAAATACCAGCAAACTGAATCCAGCAGCATACTGAAAAGTTTCACCATGATCAGGTAGGCTTCATTCCTGGGAAAGGTTGGTTCAACATACACAAATCAGTAAATGTGATTCACCACATAAACAGAATTTAAAAGAAAAAATGTGATCATCTTGATAGATGTTGAAAAAATATTCAGTAAAATCCAACATCCCTTCATGACAAAAACCCTCAACAAACTATGCATTGAAGGAACATACCTCAAAATAATAAGAACCATCTATGACAAACCCACAGCCAACATCATACTGAATAGGCAAAAGCTGGAAACTCCTCTTGAGAACTGGAACAAGAGAAAGATGCCCAGTCTCACTACTATTCATCATAGTACTGGAAGTCCTAGCCAGAGCAGTCAGGCAAGAGCAACAAATAAAAGACATCCAAATAGTAAAAGAAGTCCAGTATCTTTCTGCACTGATGATATGATTCTATACCTAGAAAACCCTAAGGACTTCACCAGACAACTCCTGGAACTGATAAATGACTTCAGTAAAGTTTCAGGATACAAAATTAATGCACAAAAATCAGTATCATTTCTATACACCATAACATTCAACCTGAGAGCCACATCAAGAATGCAGTACCATTTACAGTAGCCACACACATGCACACAGGCACATACACGCACACACAATATGAAATACCTAGGAATACAGCTAACTAAGCTAACTAAGGATGTGAAAGGTCTCTGCAGGGAGAATTACTAAACACTGCTGAAAGTAATCATATATTATACAAACAAATGGGGAAACATTCCAGGCTCATGGATTGGAATAATAAATATTGTTAACATGGGTATACTGCCCAACACAATCTACAGATTTAATGCTGTTCCTATCAAACTACCAGTCATTATTCACAGAATTGGAAAAAACTATTCTAAAATACATATGGAAGCAGAAAAGAGCCCAAATACCAAGGCAATCCAAAGCAAAAAGAACAAATCTGGAGGCATCACATTACCCGACTTCACCCTATGCTGCAAGGCTACAATAACCAGAACAGCATGGTACTGGTACAAAAATAGACACTAAAGGATTTGCTTAGCACTAGACCAGCCTTACAAGAGCTCTTGGAACAGATTAATGGAACAGAATAAGCTGCACACCTACAACCACCTGAGCTTTGACAAAGTGGACGAAAATTAGTGGGGAAAGGACCCTCTATTCAATAAGTGGTCCTGGGATAGCTGGTTAGCCACATGCAAACAAACAAAACTGGACCTCTACTCTTCACCACATTCAAAAATTAACACAAGGTGGATTAAACATTTAAGTATAAGACTTAAAACTATAAGAACTCCAGAAGAAAACCTAGGAAACACCATGTGACATCAGCCTTGGGAATAATTTATGGCTAAGATCTCAAAAGCAATTACATCAAAAACAAAAATTGACAAGTCGGACCTAATTAAAGAGCACAGCAAAAGAAACTCGCAACAGAGTAAACAGACAACCTACATAATATACAGAAAGTATTCACAAACTATACCTCTGACAGAGTTTTAATATCTATAAGTAGCAAACAAATCAACAAGCAAAGAACAAATAACCCCTTTAAACAGTAGGCAAATGACATTAACAGACACTTCTCAAAAGAAGGCACACAGACAGCCAACAAGCATATGAAGAAATGTTCAGCATTTCTAATTCTTAGAGGAACGGAAATCAAAACCACAAAGAGATGTCATCTCATACCAATTAGAATGGCTATTACTAAAAAGTCAAAACACAATAGATGCTGGCGAGGCTGAGGAGAAAAGCGAATGTGTATATACTATTAGTGGCAATGTAAATTAGGTCAGCCTCTTTGGAAGGCAGTCTAGAGATGTTTCAAAGAACTTAGAATAACCATTCAGCCCAGCAATCTCATTACTGGGTACATCTTCAAAGGAAAAGAAATTGTTCTACCAAAAAGACACATGTATGTTCATTGCAGCACTATTCACAGAAGCAAAGATGTGTAATCAACCTAGGTGCCCATCAGCAGTGGATTGGATAAAGAAAATGTGGTATATATGTACACCATGGGATACTATGCAGCCATTTAAAAATGAAATGATGCCCTTTGCAGCAACATAGACTCAGCTGGAGGTCAAGCAAACTAACGCAGAAACAGGAAACCAAATACCATATGTTCTCACTTGTAAGTGGGAGCCAAACATTGGATACTCATGGACATAAAGATGGCAGCAATAGAAGTTGGGAGTTCTAGAGGGGAGAGGGAAAGAAAAAGTGGGGGAAGTGTTGAAAAACTTTCTGGTACTATGGTCACTAACTGGTTAATGGGATCAGTCATAACTCCAACATCAGCATTACATGATATACCCATGTTGTAACCAACTTGCACAGGTACCCTTGAATCTAAAAGAAAAGCTGAAATTTTTCAAAAACCAATATTTAATTAAATTTATTTTAGGCATAATTGCATGTAAAAATTGCTTAATAGGAAAAAATTCTAATTTTTACAAGAAAATATATTGTAATAATTCTAAATTGCATATTCTTTACTTTTGATTAAGTAATCTTTATATTATCTGCATAATTTTTAAAACATGGATATAAATTGCCTATATTATCTAAATAACATTTTTGTTATTTTAGGGCACATTAAATGAGCACATGGACACAATTGATTTTCTAATGGAAAAGAATAATGTTGTACCCCGTATAAATTCTTTGATTTTGCATACTAACCAGCAGTACCTTAATTTAATATCTACATCAGGTAAAATAATCCTATACTGTTCTACAAATGCTTATTGAGCTGTGAATGCTTTATTTATATTTAACATTTAATTTGAAATTTTTCAGTAACTGCTGATGTTGAAGATTTCTCTACTTTCTTTTTCTTGGATTCACAAGATAAGAGTGCTGTAATTGCAAAGAACATGTATTATTTAACCCCAGACGGTAATAAGCATATTTTATTTACCTGAATTTATTCCTAAAGTGATAACAACTTGTAATCTTCATAAATAGTTGCATAATACATTTTAATAAGTTGCTATTCTTGAGTAGAGACCTAGATTTCAATTTTAGAGTTTGTAAAATTTTTAGTATTTAAGGTATGCTGAGAAAATGATGCTTTCTATTCTAACTTTATCTTGTTTTTTTGCCTTTTTTAAAGTAAACTATTTTTCATCTTTTTAAGAAAAGAATAAAAACTTCTCAGTATCTTATGTATATGTAACCTATCTTATAATATATAAATAAAAGTACAATTCCTGGATCAGAGTAGATAATAATTCTACATTCTGATTAAATAACATGCGGATGTTTTGCTTAAGATAGGGGTTACAACCACAAGAGAGGAGACAGAGACAGTAACACGCTTGGAAAAAAGGATTTAGCCAAAACTGAGCAGTCGGCAGTGGGACCACAGATCTGTTAGGGTAGAGTTGACTCTTCAGATAGATGAATATGATTAGAATTTGGTTGGTTTTTGTTTTGCTTTGTTTCGCCTGCTTTGCTCTAGAAATAAGAGCCAATGAGTAAAAGACTAAAGAAGGCTGATTTTGGTCTCAGTAGAGAAGTGGTAATTTTCTAACAGTGAGAGTGCCCTAAACAGATGGAATGAACTATGTTGTAAGGGACAAACTTTTATATAGGAGAGAGATTTAAAGCAAAGGCCACACAACCAGTTTTTGTAAATGCTGTAGATTAAATCCAAGTTTCTACCAGATGGCTCCTGGATTACTTTCTAACAGATTCCGTAATTTTATGTTCATAAAGGAGTCTGGCTACATTAAATGCAACAAATGATAAAATATATAATCAATATTTAAAAATATATAAAACAATATTAACAAACATAATATAAGACATAATATAAATAATAATAAAATATACAATAAAATAGTTCCCTCTTATGGCAGGCTACATCCCTGAATGTGAAAGCAAAAAGAGATAGAGAAGTAAGAAAAAATAGAAACATATTTATCCCAGATCCGCGTTATATTTCAGAAATGTCTCTTGGGGGGGAAAAAAACTAAGCACACACATACACATTTAAAAAAATTAAAGAATAAATTAAGCTGTAATTTATTCTCTTTAGTTAACTCTCTTGCAATTTAAAAAGAATGTTGACACTGAGAACCGAATTTTCTCTTTGTATTTCTGTAAATGTGTAAAGAAATAATTAGTTTTGAGAAATTTACTTAGTGCTTTTGAAATATTTCTCAATATACAAGCTGTGATGGTAAAAAGGCTGTCATTAAAAAGGCACAGAAATTCTTTACCTTTCTTCTTTGAAAAGAATATTACTCTCTTACCCATAAGTTGTTTCTGAAGGTTGCAAGTGAAATCAGGGCTGTCCTTTTTGTTATTTTTTTTCTTTCATTAACCAAAGCCAGTTTTTATATGATTAGATCACACTGACTATAATAATAACTGTAGTTTCAAATCTATTCAGAAGTAAGTTTTAGGTATAGCAAATTTTTTTATAATTATTTTAAATTGGTAGCCTGGTCATAAGGACCAGTTTTTTTGTAGGTTTTACTGATGGCCAGACAAGTATCATTTCAGGTGTTATCTGCTTAATGCTGGATGAAATTAAACCCATTTAATTGAGACTTCAGAATATTGATGGAACAAGATGATATAAATTTGGTCACGTTCATGATAGCTAAACAGTTTGAAATAAATGAATTGTAAGCTAATAAAATACTGCTGTTTTCTGTATCTACCAATAAGCTTGATTGTTCTGGTTTTACATACATGTGGGATATAAAAAACAATTTTCTTTTTTTTTCTTTTTTTTTTTTTTTACAAATGTAGCTAGAAGGGAGATTTGCTTACCAACACTGGGAGCTTTATATAAGCTTATATAATGAATTACCCTTGTAGCATTTTTATATGTAATTGTATATGTATTTACATGTATATATGTGTACATGCATATATACATCTATACATAAAATTTTAGCAATCTTTGCTTATTTTTAGAAATCTTATTTGATATATTTGTTATTATTTTTATGTGTTAACCGTAAATGTTTCCCTTGTTTTTGTTTTATTTTTAAAAGACTTAATTTGACTAAAATGTTTGAAACTTTCAGACAACAGTATAATTTCTGCAGTCACTCTGTGGATTATTGCTGATTTTGATAAGCCTTCTGGGAGAAAACTTCTTTTTAATTCATTAAAGCACATGGTGAGTACCTAGATATTCTTACTAATAATTTTAATTTATTGCAGTTTAAGGAAAGCAATATGAAGAACATGCATTAAATATTTTTTCCTCTCTATGTTAGTGTTTTAATTAAGTAGACTAAGGCAGGAATTCAAATTTAGTCTTCATGTAAGACAGGTAACTTTGCTCAGGAAAAGAAAAATCTACCTGTTTTCTGTGATTCATGACATATATTCTCTGGTAGCCCTTGTGATCAGATATACACCTATCTCATATCAATTACAAGTAGGATATTAAAATAAAGTAAATAACTCCAGAGCCTATCACTACTTCAGTGACCCGAAATCCACTATTTACCAACAATAGCTAGTAATAGCAATTTTTGGTCACATAATTAAGCAGTACTTTCTTTCCCTGATTATTTAAGAAAAACTAAGTGAATTTATCTCACTGAAGAATATTTTAAGCCTTAAGTCAACATTAAATTTCTTGTTATTAATTATAAACCAGTATACTTCAAAAGGATACATTTCTGTATATAAAAGTATTCTTTCACAACCTTCTGTATTCCTAAGGTAATAGATAAGTTTATCTGGATAAAAACATACTTAAGAAACATAAACCAAAATATTTTATGAAATTGTTTTTATATTAGCTAAGTATAAATGTATTCCCGTATAACAAATTACCACTTGGTGGCTTAAAACAATGAACATTTATCTTAGCAGTTTCTGAGGTTCAAGAATTTAGGAGCAACTTAGCTGAGAGGTTCTAGCTTAGATTCTTTTATGAGGATATAGCTAACTAAGATGTTGGTTATAGTTGCAGTGATCTGAAGGCTTCACTGGAGCTAGGTGGACAAGCTTCTGAGATGACTCGCTTACATGCCACTGCGGGAGTCCTTAGTGTTGCACTGGCTTTTTGCAGAGTGCCTCATTCCATTGCCACAGACCTGTTTTTGGTATTACTTAAGTGCCCTCACAACATGGCACCTTCCTTTTTCCAGAACAAGTGATAAAGAGATAAAGACTGAGCCGCAATGTCACTTACAATCTAGCCTCAAAAGTTACACACAGTATTTTCTGTTTGTTAAGCTAATAATTTCTGTTTAGTATGAGAGGTGCTAATCAGGGCATGAATACCAGGAGATGGGGATTGTTGGGGCCATCTTGGAGACTATAGCCACCACATTAAGAATAAATAATACATCTTAAATGAAACATTTTTATTTCATATTAGACCATGTCAGAATGCATTTGGGCTTTATTCCATAGCCTGCAGATCAGAAAATTTCAAAAAATAGCTGTTTGGGATTTATTGCATCTATTGAGAGAAATGAACTTTTTCCTGCTGTTTCTTCTCAAAAAGTTCTGGGTGTGTTTATTCTTTGAGAGGCTCACAAACTGCCTTTCTTCAGTGGTTACAATGTATCTAGCAGATAACTTTCTCTTGATTTAGTTGCTGCTTCTGTAACTTTCAGAAGTGCTATCTTTTTGATCATTGTTTATTTCTTATAGAATGGATGGTTATTTTTATTGTCCCAAAGTTTTTCAAAACCCAAGTATCTTTAAAACAACAAATTAAAAACACTGTAATATATGAAGTAGAATTATGAGGACAAGAAACAATTTTGGATCCCAAAATGCTATCTGTTGGAAATATAAAATCGAAAAAAAGATAACCTTTGTCTAATGAAATCATTTCACTGTAGTTTTTCTTTCACCCAAGTATTTTACCTTTTTTTCTGATTATGTAAATATCACGTGTTCCTTGTAGAAAATCAGAAGTACATAAAATCAAAGATTAACAAGGAAGAAAAAGTAATCACCCATAAAACCTCTTTTAATGTTTAGGTGTATTTCCTTCCTGGGTTTTTTTATATTCATTTTTACATGATTTAAATTATCACTTACAATTTTATCAAAATTGTTTTCTTATGTTAAACAATGTTGTGTCAAAAAGAATTCAAATAGATACATGATAAACTGTCCACATGGAAATATTTAGTAACATTGAAAATTCAGGTGGTTTTGGTTTTTGCTACAGTTGATATTCATGCAGTCATAAATAATTTTGAATTTGTAGCTTATCTGTTGTTTTTTATTATCTCCTAGAATAGTTTATTAAAAATGACCCCATCTCTACTAAAAATACCAAATTAGCTAGGCATGGTGGCACGTGCCTGTAGTCCCAGCTACTGGGGAGGCTGAGGCAGGAGAATCCCTTGAACCCAGGAGGCAGAGATTGCAGTGAGCCGAGATCGCACCATTGCACTCCAGCCTGGGTGACAGAGTGAGTCTCTATCTCAAAAAAAAAAAAAAAAAAAGAGAATTTACTGAGCCCAGGCATGGTGGCTCATACCTGTAATCCCACCTAATCCCGAGGCTAAGAAGGGAAGGTTGCATGAGGCCAGGAGTTCAAGCTTAGTCTGGGCAACACAGCAAGACTCTGTCTCTAAAATAAATTTTTTTCAAACAATTAGCCAGATGTGATGTATGCCTGTAGTGCCCGCCATTAGAGAGGCTGAAGTGGGGAGGATCACTTGATCCCAGGAGTCTGAGACTGCAGTGAGCTATGATCACACCATTGCACTCTAGCCTGTATAGTAGAGTGAAGACCCCATCAGTCAGTAAAAGAATGTACTGAATATAAGGGTTGTTAACATTTTTAGACTCCTGATAATTTTTTAAAAATGTCTTTCCAAATGGTTGTGAATTTTCATAGTTTTTGAGAGGATCTGTCACATCACAGTGTTGAACGCCTTGATTTTTGTTATACCTAAATCTTTCTGCCAATTTATAAAAACAAGACAGTTTCTTTTAAAATTATTATTATCGTTATTATTATTTTTTGAGACAGGGTCTCACTCTGTCATCCAGGCTGCAGTACAGTGGTATGATTTCGGCTTACCACAGCACCCACCTCCTGGGTGACTTGGGACTACAGGTGCATACCATCATGCCCAGCTAATTTTTGTATTTTTTCATAGAGACGGGGATTTTGCCTTGTCACTGAGGCTGGTGTCAGACTCCTGAGCTCAAGTGATCCACTCGCCTCTGCTTCCCAAAGTGCTGAGATTATAGGCGTGAGCCACTGTGCCTGACCAAAAATGGCTTCTTATTTGTATTATTGACGAGTAGTGATAGGGAACATTTTTCTTTCAGTGTGACTTCATATTTATTTATTTTTAGCTTAGATGCAGGGGGCACATGTGGAGATTTGTTATGTGGGCATATTGTTTGATGCTGAGAGTTGAGCTTCTATGATCCTGTTACCCAAGTAGCAAACATAGTATCTGATAGGTAGGTTTTCAACTCTTGTGGCCCCCTTTCTCCTTCCCTAACCCCTTGCGGAGTCCCCAGTGTCTATTCACATATTTGTGTCCCTGAGTATCCATTGTTTAGCTCCCACATAAGTGAGAACTGCAGCATTTGATTTTCTGGTTTTGTGTTAATTCACTTAGAATAATGGCCTCCAGCTGAGCCCATGTTGCTGCAGAGTACATGATCTCATTCTGTCAATCAATGTGTACATTGATTTCAATCTGCACTTATTGTGTAGCATTCCATGGTGTATATGAGTCACATTTTCTTTATCCGCTCCACCATTGATGGACACCTAGATTGATTCCATGTCTTTGCCATTGTGATAAACATGAGTGCAGGTGTCTTTTTTGGTAGAATGATTTATTGTTCTTTGGATATATACCCAGCAAGGGAATTGTTGGGTCAAATGGTAATTCTGTTTTTAGTTCTCTGAGAAATCTCCAAACTGCTTTTCACAGTGGCTGAAATAATTTTCATTCCCACTGTATTTAGGCATTCCCTTTTTCTCTGCAACCTCACAAGCATCTGTTATTTTTTGACTTTTTGATGATAGCAGTTCTGACTAGTGTGAGATGGTATCTCATTGTGTTTTGATTTGCATCTCTCTGATGACTAGTGATATTGAGCATTTTTTCATGTTTGTTGGCTGCTTGTATGTTGTCTTCTTAGAAGCGTCCGTGTCTTTTGCTTACTCTATAATGGGGTTATTTGGTTTTGTCCTCTTGATTGTTTATGGAACATTTTTCTATGTTTGTTAGCCAGTTGTCTTTCTTTTTTGAATAAGTATTTTCCTGTAACCTTGTATGGTGCTCCTGAGGAAAAAAAATTTTACAGTCTGACTCTCTACCCACTAGTCTGTCCTTCCAAGTCAGAGAGGCATGCTAACACTGCTTCCTATCCGATATCTGGAAAACAGCAACAACAAAAACACTGTCACCACTGTTTTTTTCAACTTTTATTTTAACTTTTAAGAGTCCATGTGCAGGATGTGCAGGTTTGTTACATAGGTAAATGTATGTCATGGTGGTTTGCTGCAGAGATCATCCCATTGCTAGATATTAAGCCCTGTATCCCTTAGCTATTCTTCCTGGTGCTCTCCCTCCCCACACCTCACACTCCCAATGGGACCCAGTGTATATTGTTTCTGCCATTTTGTCCATGTGTTCTCATCATTCAGCTCCCACTTAAAAATGAGAATATGTGATGTTTGGTTTTCTGTTCTTGAGTTAGTTTGCTGAGGATAATGGCTTCCAACTCCATGCCTCTGCAAAGGACGTGATTTCATTCCATTTTATGACTGCATAGTATTCCATGGTATATATGTACCACATTTTCTTTATCCAGTCTATCATTGATGGGCATTTAGGTTGATTCCATGTCTTTGCTATTGTGAATAATGCTGCAGTGAACATACAACGTGCATGTATCCTTATAATATTTAACAGAATGATTTATATTCCTTTGGGTATATACCCAGTAATGGGATTGCTGGGCCAAATGGTAATTTTGTTTTCGGTTCTTTGAGAAATCTTCAAACTGCTTTTCACAGTGGCTGACCTAATTTTTATTCCCACTGTGTTTAAGCACTCTCTTTTTCTCTGGAACCTCACCAGCATCTGTTCTTTTTCAGCTTTTTAGTAATGGCCATTCTGACTGGCATGAGATGTTATCTCACTGTGGTTTTGATTTGCATTTCTCTAATGATCAGTGATATGGAGCTTTCTTTCCATATTTGTTGGCCACATGTATGTCTTCCTTTCAGAAGAGTCTGTTCATGTACTTTGTCTACTTTTTAATGGGGTCATTTGATCTTTTGTAAATTTGTTTTAGTTCCTTGTAGACTCTGGATATTAGACCTCTGTTAATGGATAGATTGCAGAAATTGTTTCCCATTTCATAGGTTGTGTGTTCTCTCTGATGGTAGTTCATTTTGCTGTGCAGAAGCTCTTTTGTTTAATTATTACTATATCCCATTTGTCAATTTTTGCTTTCATTGCAATTCCTTTTGGCATTTTTGTCATGAAATATTTGCCCATGTCTATGTCCTGAATGGTATTGCCTAGATTTTCTTCTAGGGTTTTAATAGATTTGGGTTTTACATTTAAGTCTTTAATCTATCTTGAATTAATGTTTGTATAAGGTGTAAGGGAGGGGTCCAGTTTCAGTTTTCTGGATATGGCTAACCAGCACTTCCAGTATCATTTATTAAATAGGGAACCCTTTCCTCATTGCTTGTTTTTGTCTGTTTTGTCGAATTATCAGATGGTTGTAGGTGTGTGATCTTATTTCTGAGTTCTCTTTTCTGTTCCATTGGTCTATGTGTGTGTTCTTGTACCAGTACCATGCCATTTTGGTTACTGTAGCCTTGTATATTTTGAAGTTGGTTAGTGTCATACTCCAGCTTTGTTCTTTTTGCTTAGGAATGGCTTGACTATTTGGGCTCTTTTTTGGTTCCATATAAATTTTAAAATCACTTTTTCTAAATATATGAAGAATGTCAATGGTAGTTTAATAGGAATAACATTGAATCTATAAATTACTTTGGGCAGTATGGCCATTTTCGCAATGTTGATTCTTCCTATCCATGAGCATGGAATTTTTTTTCCATTGGTTTGTGTCCTCTCTGATTTCCTTTGAGCAGTGGTTTGTAATTCTCCTTGAAGAGGTTCTTTACTTCCCTTGTTAGCTGTATTCCTAGGTATTTTATTCATTTTGTAGCAATTGTGAATGGGATGGCTCTCTGCTTACTTGTTGGTGTATAAAAATGCTAGAGATTTTTGCACATTGGTTTTGTATCCTGAGACTTTGCTGAAGTTGTTTATCAGCTTAAGATGCTTTTGGGCTGAGATGATGGGGTTTTCTATATATAAGATCATATTATCTGCAAACAAAGAAAATTGGACTTCCTCTCTTCCTATTTGAATACCCTTTATTTGTTTCTTTTGCCTGATCGCCCTGGCCAGAACTTCCAATACTGTGTTGAATAGGAGTGATGAGAGGGCATCTTTGTCTTGTGCCGGTTTTCAAGGGGAATGTTTCCAACTTTTGCCCATTCAGTATGATATTGGCTGTGAGTTTGTCATGTATGGCTTTTACTATTTTGAAGAATGTTCCTTTAATACCTGGTTTGTTGAGCATTTTTAACATGAAGAGATGTCGAATTTTATCAAAGACCTTTTCTGGATTGATTGAGATAATCATGTGGTTTTTGTCTTTAGTTCTGTTTATGTGATGAATCACATTTATTGATTTGTGTATGTTGAACCAACCTTGCATTCTGGGGATAAAGCCAACTTGATCCTGATGGATGAGCTTTTTTATGTGCTGCTGGATTTTGTTTGCCAGTAGTTTATTGAGGAATTTTGCATTGATGTTCATCAAGGGTACTGGCCTGAAGTTTTCTTTTTTTGTTGTATTTCTGCCAGGTTTTGGCATCAAGATGATGCTGGCTTCATAGAACGAGTAAGGGAGTAAAGTCTTTCTTCAATTTTTTTAAATAGTTTCAGTAGAAATGGTACCAGCTGTTTGTTGTACCTCTGGTAGGATTCAGCTGTGAATCCGTCTGGTCCTGGGCTGTTTTTGCTTGGTAGGCTATTTATTACTGCCTCAATTTCAGAACTCGATGTTGGTCTATTCAGGGATTCAATTTCTTCCTGGTTCAGTCTTGGGAGGGTGTATCTGTCAATGAATTTATTTATTTCTTCTAAATTTTCTCTTTTATATGCATAGAGGCATTTATAGGATTCTCTTATGGTTGTTTGTATTTTGGTGAAGCCAGTGGTGATATGCCCCATATCACTTCCGATTGTGTTTATTGGATTCTTCTCTCTTTTCTTCTTTATCAGTCTAGCTAGTGGTATATTTCATTAATTATTTTCAAAAAAAAAAACAGCTCCTGGATTGGTTGATTTTTTTTTAAGGGTTTTGCATATGTGTAACTCCTTCAGTTCAGCTCTGATCTTGGCTATTTCTTGTCTTCTGCTAGCTTTGGGGTTTGTTTGCTCTTGGTTCTCAAATTCTTTTAATTGAGATGTTAGGTTGTTAACTTGAGATCTTTCTAGCTTTCTGATTTGGGCATTTAGTGTGTTTTTCTATTAACACTGTGTTAGCTGTGTCCCAGAGAATCTGGTATATTGTGTTTTTGTTCTCATTAGTTTCAAAGTACTTCTTGATTTCTGCCTTAATTTCATTATTTACTCAAGAGTCATTCAGGAACAGGTTTTTCAATTTTCATGTAGTTGTGTGATTTTGAGTGAATTTCTTAGTCTTTAGTTCTACTTTTACTCCATTGTGGTCTGAAAGATTGTTGTGATTTCACTTCTTTTGCATTTGCTGAGGAGTGTTTTCTTCCAATTATGTGATAGATTTTGGAGTAAGTGCCATGTGGCAATGAGAAGAATGTATATTCTGTTGGTTTTTGGTGGAGATTTCTGTAGATATCTATCAGGTCCACTTGATCCAGAGCTGAGTTCAGGTTCTGAATATCTGTTAATTTTCTGTCTTGATGATCTGTCTGTCTAATATTGTCAATGGGGTGTTAAGGTCTCTTGCTATTATTGTGTGGGAGTCTATGTCTCTTTGTAGATCTCTAAGAATTTGCTTTATGAAGCTGGGTGCTTCTGTATTGGGTGTATATATATTTAGGATGGTTAGCTTTTCTCGTTGAATTGAACACTTCACAATTATGTAATGCTCTTTTTTGATCTTTGTTGGTTTGAAGTCTGTTTTTTCAGAAACTAAGATTGCAACTCCTGCTTTTTTGTGTGTTTTCCATTTGCTTGTAAATTTTCCTTTATCTCTTTATTTTGAGCTTATGTGTGTCTTTCCATGTGAGATGGATCTCTTGAAGACGGCATGTTGATGGGTCTTCACTCTTTATCCAACTTGCCATTCTTTGTCTTTTAATTGGGGCATTTAACCCATTTAAGTTTAAAGTTAGTATTATGTGTGAATTTGATGCTGTCATCATGATGCTAGCTGGTTATTTTGCAGACTTGTTTATGTGGTTGATTCATAGTGTCACTGGTCTGCGTACTTCAGTGTGTATTTGTTGTGGCTGCTAACAGTTTTTCCTTTCCACACTTAATGCTTCCTTCAGAAGCTCTTGCAAGGGAGGCCTAGTGGTGATAATTCCCTCAGCATTTGCTTCTCCTTCACTTATGAAGCTTAGTTTGGCCAGATACAAAATTCTGGGTTGGAAATTCTTTTCTTGGCCCCCAATCTCTTCTGGCTTGTAGAGTTTCAACTGAGAGGTCTAGTGTTAGTCTGATGGGCTTCCTGTTGTAGATGATCTTGCCTTTCTCTCTGGCTGCCCCATAACATTTTTTTCTTTCATTTTGACTTTGGAGAATCTGATGATTACATGTCTTGTGGTTGATCTTCTCATGGAGTGTCTTACTGGGGTTCTCTGCATTTCCTGAATTTGAATGTTGGCCTTTCTTGCTAGGTTGTGGAAGTTCTCCTGCATGATATCCTGAAGTATGTTTTTCAACTTGGTTCTGTTCTCCCAGGTACCCCATCAGTCATAGGTTTGGTCTTTCTACATAATCCCATAGTTCTGGGAGGTTTTGTTTGTTCCTTTTCTTCTTCTTCTTTTTTTTTAAAATGTTGTCTGCCTGTCTTATTTCAGCAAGATAGTTTTCAAGTTCTGAAATTTTTTCCTCTGGTTGGTCTGTTTGGTTATTGATACTTGTGGTTGCATTGTGAAGTTCTCGTGTTGTTTTTCAGCTCCATCAGGTCATTTATATTCCTCTCGATACTGGTTGTTCTGGTTTACAGCTCCTATAATGTTTTATCATAGTGCTTAGTTTCTTTACATTGGGTTAGATCATGCTCCTTAGCTTAGTGAAGTTCCTTATTACCCACCTTCGGAAGCCTGCTTCCATCAGTTCAGCCTTCTCAGCCTCAGCCAAATTCTGTGCCCTTGCAGGTCAGGTGCTGTCATTTGGAGGAGAAGAGACACTGGCTTTTTGAGTTTTCAGCATTTTTGCTTTGATTATTTCTCATCTTTGTGGGCTTATCTACCTTCAATTTTTAAGTTTGCTGATCTTTGAGTGCTGATTTTGTGGCTTATAGGTGTTACAATTTTATCATTGACTCAGAGAAGCATTTTGTAGATTAACATTTTGCATTTCACTTTGCTTTCTGACATTTAGTGTGTGATTTTCTTGACAGTTAAAAAAATTTCTATATTAGAACAATCAGTCTTTTAAAATTTATTCATAATATTTATCCTTAGAGTTTTGTGGGGGGTTGTTTGCTTGTGTGTTTGTTTGTTTGTTTGTTTTGAGACAGAGTCTTATTTGCCAAGGCTGGAGTGCAGTGGTGCAATCTCAGCTCACTGCAACCTCCACTGCCCAGTGTCCTAAGTGGCTGGGATTACAGGTGTGCACACCATGCCCAGCTAATTTTTTTTTTTTTTTTAGTAGAGATGGAGTTCACTATGTTGGCCAGGGTGGTCTCGAACTCCTCACCTCAAGTGATCCGCCTGTCTCAGCCTCCCAAAGTGTTGGGATTACAGGCGTTAGCCGCAGCACCCAGCCACATACAGTTTTAATTCTTTAATTATCCTTTCTATAGATCAAACATATTGAGGTCAAAACAAAATAGTAACTTTTCACTTGTCCAAGGAAATTGACAAGTTTTTAATTCTCTCCTTTCCTAGCTTGCTTTCTTCCACCTTTGTAAATTTAAGCAGATGCCAGTAGTTTTAAGAAACTTTACAGTAGTTGTAAGGAGTATTTTAACACTTTGAATATATCATCTTATTGCCTTCTGGCTTCTATTGTTTCTGATAAGAAGTTAGCCTTCAATATTATTGAGATTCTTTTGTATACAATGGCAGGAGCATTTCTCTTGCTCTTTTCAAGATATTAGCTTTGGCTTTGAACATTTTGACTGTGATGTGTCTGGCTGTGGATATCTTTATATTTATCCCTCTTGGAGTACATTGAGCATCTTAAATTTGTAAATTATATTATTAATCAAAATTGGGAAAATTTCAGTCATTTTTTAAGTATTTTCTGTTTCATTTTTCTTCTCTTTCTGGCTCTCCTATTATGCATATGTTGGCATGCTTAATGTCCCACGTTTCTCTGAGAACTTGTTCATTTTTTTAATTCTTTTTACATTTTGTTCTTCAGATTATACAATCTTTATTGATTTATCTTCCAGTTGCCATTCCAAATTATTTACATGAAAATATATTCACTTATAAATTATTAGAATTGATTTTATAGTTTAAGGTTGTTCAATACCAGGTCAATGTACATAATTAATTCTGTTTCTAAGTGTTGCAACAAACAAGAAATGCAATTTAAATAGAGATACCATTTACAATAGTATAAAAAAATCAAACACTGGAAATTTTTCAAACAGATTCAAAAACTCATCCAGAAATTCAAAGCACCAAGAATAGCTAAAATAATCTTAAAGCACAAAAAGGGGGATAATTGCTTTACTGGATATCAAGATCTATGATAAAACTACATAATTGAAAACAATTTGGTATTAGCACCACGATAAAAAAAATAGAGCAATGGAAGAAAGATAGAGAACCTAGAAATAGAGCCATGCATATATTGACACTTGATTTATTGGAAAGTTGGGTTTATGGAACGGTAGGGTAGTCTTTGACACTTCCCCCTTTTCACATCATACACAAAAATTGATTCCAGATGGATTATAGATCTAAACATAAAAGGCAAAACAATAAATCTTCTTAAAGACAATATAAATTATCTTTTTGACTTTAGAGAAAGATTTCTAAAATGAGACTGAAAATCCAGTAGCCATCAGGTATAATAACAATAAATTGAACCACATTAAAATTAAAGACTGCTTCCCATCAGAACACATCATTAGTACACTACAAAACAAGCCATGGAGTGGGAAAAGCGAATCTCTACACATATAACAACGATAAAAAAAAAAAATTTAAGTCTTAGAAATTCAACTCCTCCAAGTCAGGGGCAAAAAAAAAAAACAATCCAAAAAGCACTGGAAGCAGATTGAACAGGCAAGTCAGAAAAGAAGCCACAGATATTAATCAAAGGATATTTTATATCATTATTGATAAGAGAAAAGCAAATTAAAACCCTGATGGTATATCTTTACATATGTATGAGAATGATTTAAATTAAAATCTGACAATACAAAGTGTTTCTTAGGCTGTGAGGTAATGGAACTCGTATATATTGCTGGTGGGAGTGAAAACTAGTACAATTATTTTGAAAAACTGTTTAGCATCTTCTGAAATGGAAGATATGTATATCCTGTTTGTAGAGCTCTAAACTGGAAAAAAGTCTAATGTCCAGCAACAGTAGAATGAATAAAAGAGTGTGCATGTTCATATGATGGAATTCTGTACAGTACCAAAAATAAACTCACTGCAGCTACAGAAAACAGTATTGATAAATCTCACATTATTGAGTGGGGAAAGAACACAAAATAATACTGTATGATTCCATTTACATGAAGTTTAAATTGATTAAATGTTTAGCAATGCAAGATTAGGGGATAAACCATAAAGAAGAACAAAGTTGTTATTACCATAAATGGCAAGAGAGTGGTTGTCTTTAGAAAAGTGGGAGGGTGTGTTAATTGACAGAGATCTGAGGAATATTTGGGGGGTTGCTGGCAGTGCCATTGACCAGGATGGTAGTTTCATGGGTTCATTCACTGAGCTCTACATTTTGTTCTGTGTATTTTTTATTTGTGTTATTTCACATACTTACAAAAAGTTTAAATATAATGTTACATTACAAATAAATCTTTATGCAAAGATGTGAAGGATTAGAGTTAGTAAAATGATTGTTTTTTAGGCTTTTTCAGTGATATATCACATTTAGTACAGTCAACATGGGAGGGCTTTGATAGTGTAAGATGGTGCACGATACAGTGAACAAACTTGATGGGAAAGACAATATATTCAGCTGTTAAAAGATATGTAAGATGCTGGTCTTTTTAATCTATAAATGTGTTTGCAGAAAATAAGTGTTCATAGTCGGTTGGGGATTATTTATAATCCTACATCAAAAATAAATGAAGAGAACACAGCTATTTCTAGAGGAATTTTGGCAGCTTTTCTTACACAGAAGAACAGCTTTTTGAGCAGCTTTCTTGGGCAACTGGCAAAGGAAGAAACTGCTACAGCTATTTACTCTGGAGATAAAATTAAAACATTCCTTATTGAGGTCAGTAACTATTGGTTTGAAATATTAAATATATACATATTGCATATTTTAAAAGTATAAGTGAGTGTACTTGGAGACATTGGTACTGAAAAACATTGATAGGTTTAAACAAATGGGGATAACAAACATTTCTTTTCAAATGGGAAAAGATAAACATTAAATGATATGGCTTTGCACAGAGGCATTTAATAAATCAGATTTCATATGTTTCTTTACTTCATGATTCTTAAAGTTGATGGCATTCTAGTTAGAATATGTACTTAAGTGAAGAATTGGAGGTTAAAGCATTATATAAATAATCTTGAGGTATTTTACTGAAGGGGTCCATTATGGGGAGAATTTCAAAGATGATCCTCTGGAAGAATCATTATTCATTCAAAAAATATATATTGATTGTTTATCAGACAATGGAGGTAAACTTGTGAACAAGCAGATAGAATCCCTGACCCTGTTCTTTGTGGAGCTTACACTGTAGCAGGAAAGACAGACAAAATATTAATAAGTGGTTTTGATTGATTTGCTTTCAAAAATCAGGTCATTAGCTAAGGATTAGAGTGGCAGTATGTAGTTTTAAAGGGTCGAGGACAAAAAGAGGAAATGTCAAATATTTTTCTACTATTCTGAGATTGAGAAAGTAAATACATTAGTGGAGGAAGATCTCTGGTTGTTGCTGAGGGCCCACTTGAGGCTAATGATCATAATTTAAAGTGAGATCAGCATTCGTTACATGTTTTTCTCCAGCTGTATTTTACTGTTTTCATCCAGTTGCAGACTCAGCAGAGTTGTGTTTAACCAAGGTTGGGGTTTTGCCCAGTGAATATGACCAAGGGGAAGCATTCAAGGAAGCTAAACATGGAAAAGGTTTTGGTTATAGTAAAGTACTCTGAGATAGAACTTGGTTAAGAGGAAATTATACCATGGGAAGGATGATGGACAGTGAGTAAGTGGTAGAGTCTGTGAAATGAAAGGTTGAGTAATGGTTGATCTAGGGATAGGGGATGGTCACGAGGTTGTGGTCAGAGAGGGGACGATTGAAATGGGGATTTTGGAGGTAAAGAGGATAAGGGGCTCACGGTCCAACACCACACACACTGGCTACATATGGCTATTTTATACTTAAAGTTAAATAAGATTTTAAATTCAATTCCTCAGTCATAGTAGCTACATTTTGAATGCTGCTTCACCATGTGAGGCCGTGACTGCCATTTTAGACAGTGGAGGAGAACATTTTCATCATCATGAGAGCATCTGGGAACTTGTTAGAAATTTAGAATTTAAGGCCCTGATTCTACTGAAGTAGATTCTTCATTTTAACAACATACCAGGTGGTTAGTATGCACATTAATGTTTGCAAAGTATTGAGAAAGAGAAATGCACCTTAGTATGAAGGTGTAATGAGCATATGTGTGGTTTATGTTCTGTAAATGTCCACATATTTTTTTTACTGTGACCAAGGGTTACTTTTATTATTTCCATATTTAAATGTGTTATTACGAAACTGGTCTTCTGGGATTAGTATAATAGGGAGAAAGACAGTATTTCCATTTTAAACACTTTTTAAGTTGAGAATACCAAATGAGAGGTACTGCATTCAGAATTTAATAAATGTTTTCATTTTCTTCATATCAAATTTTATTTAAATTGATGTTCCCTAGTAATTTACTAATCTGATAATTTCCCTGAAATTCCCAAAGAATGAGTAGCAAACTGTATCAACTTGTAATAAGATTTAAGCGTATTATAAATGACTTGGCAAAACAGAATTCTTTTTTTAAAAATGTTCTTTCAGAAGGAAATTATACTAAATAATGATTTTTAAAAGTACTATTTTAAATTTTTACTATTAAAGGAATTTTTAAAGAAAATCATTTAATATACTTACTGTTTTCTTATTAGTTTCATCAGTCTTTACTTTTGCTTTAGGGGATGGATAAGAAAGCTTTTGAGAAAAAATATAACACTGTTGGGGTGAATATTTTCCGAACTCACCAGTTGTTCTGTCAAGATGTACTTAAATTGCGACCTGGAGAAATGGGTATTGTCAGCAATGGAGGAGTAAGTAGAAAAAGCTATTTCTTTCTTTTTCCAGTGACACTGTAATGCACTGGTCTGACTTTTCTATCACAGTTCTCCTGATGCAACACACACAGAGGGTGGTGTTCACAAGCTGAAGATACCAGACACAACTCAGCATAAATAAAATGGGGTCATGACACGCTTCCCATTCTTTCTTCCTTTCCCCCATTCAATGATGACGATGATGCAGATAAGAAAGAATGCTCTTTATGTGTCTTGCTTTTATTTTGTTCTAATATAAGTATTAGAACAAGTAACATACATTAAAACATTGTCATTGAGAATCACTGTTGTAGTAGGTGTAGTAAATGGGTTATTATGTCTTTTTTCTTGTTCCTACATTTGTTTATGTTAAATAGCATTAGATACTATAAGTTTTGAAGTATCAAATAGTATAAATTGCCATGTAATATTTATTAATAAAATATTTACAAAACTATAGGAAGAAAATCTCTTACTTTGACCCCCCTAATAAAACTTACTGTTAATAGCCTATTGTTTTTCCTTCCAACCCTTTTTTCTACCATACATGGATAGCCATTTCTGTTTTTTCAAAATACATGCTTATAATCCTACAATATGTAATTTTATATCATGGTTTTTCTGTTAATATAAATATTTTTCTGATTAGTCTTTGTAGACACATACAAAATAAGTGGATGATATCTATATGTTAATATTTTTAATATGATAGTCTGATTTTCTTTCATACAAATTGTTTAGTAAAAAACTGAATCTGGTGCTTAGATTTATTAAGAAACCAACTAATGCAGTGTGTTTCACATATCTGTGGCTTGAATTTTCAAATTATATATCCCTAAATCATCTTTAAAGTTCTAATGCACTCGTAATGTTTTGTTTTTCACTTATTTATGAACTCTGTTCACCTGCATGTTAGATTCAGGTTCATCTGTGTACAGTGCTATTTTACACATAAATGACAACAGCTGCCATTTATTGTAAAAAGCATTGGTGAATTTTTGTAGTGAGATATATAGAGCTTTATAAATGGAAGTACTTTTTCTCTTTAAAAGTTGCTTTGGGAGGAAATACAGTTTTTAAAAAGATTTCTGAAGCTTTTGGCTGTCTTTGGCCATGTCAAGGTTTTTAAGGGATAAAGAGGGAAACAATGGTACCTGTTTTATCTAGTACTTTGCCTTTTAGTTATACACTAGGGAAAAGCTACCCTACATCTTCTTTGTCACTTTGATATAATTCATGTAGTGTTACTGACTTCAATGATAACAAATACTAGATACAGGTATATTCAACTTAGTTCTCATAAACATAAAACTACGTTTATATCTCAAAACATAAAACTATATTTTGTCCTCAGTTTCCTTAAAATTGACAAAAATATTAAGATATTAATCTTACACCTACTGTGAACCAAACATTCTTCTAGATTCTGAAGGCACAGAAGTAAACAACTGTGTTTCATGGGGCTAACGTTTTGATGGGTAGACAGACAACAAACAGTACCCTTACTGATAAAGCATCTTTGATAAGTATGTTTATGCTACTACAAAAATATATCACAGACTGGCTAATTTATAAAGAACATAAATTTATTTCTTACACTTCTGGATGCTTGGAAATTTAAGGCCAAGGTGCTGCCACTGATGTCTGGTGAGGGCTGCTCTCTGCTTCCAGGATGGCCTCTTGTTGCTGTTTTTACATGTTGGAAGGTAGAAGGGCAACAGAGTGCTGTCCTTAATCCTGAACTATTTTATTACAAGGATACAAATTCCATTCATGAGGGCAGAGCCCTCATGGGTGAGTCATCTCCGAAAGGCCACATCTCTTAATGCTATCACATTGGCCACTAAGTTGGAACACATGGATTTTGAGGGACACCTTTGTCTTAGTCTGTTTTGTGCTGCTGTAACAAAATACCTGGGACTGTATAATCTCAGAAATTTATTAAAGAGCAGAAATTTATTCTCTCATACTTCTGGAGTCTGGGAAGTCTAAGATCAAGGCACTGGCATCTGATGGGAGCTTTCTTGCTGCATCCTCACATGGCAGAAGGCCGTGGGGCAAAAAGGGGATGAATGCTGTGTTCTTACATGGCAGGAGAGAGCAAACCCACCCCTGAAAGCCTTTTTATAGTGACATTAATTCATTTTGAGGGCACAGCCCTCATGACCTAAACACTTCCCATTAGGCCCCAGCTCCCAACACTGTTGCATTGGGGATTCAATTTTAACATGAATTTTGGAGAGGACAAAAACATTCACACCATAGCACATTCTTAGCAGGGTCATTTGGGCAAAGAACTCAAGAAGGTGAGGGAGGAAGCCATGCCAAATATCTACAAGAGGATTGTTCGAGACAGAGGGTACAGCAAATGCAAAGGATGTGAGGTGAGATCATGTCTGTGAATCCTGTGAATCACGTCTGCTATTCTAAGAATAGCAGGTAGGAAGAGAGCAGTCAGGAGAGAGGCTCAGAGAAGTAGCTGGGGGCGATCATACTGGGTTTTATAGACAGTTTAAGGACTCCCACTTTACTCTGAATGAGTTGGGAAGTACATAGTTCTGGGCAGGAGAGTGTCATCGTCTAGCTTACGTTTTATTTGGATCACTAGAGGCTGTTACATTGAGAATATACTGTAGGGGTCAGGGAGCCAGTTGGAAGATACTGCGGTAGTCCAGATGAGAGATGATGGTCCAAGTGGTGGTAGCGAGAAGTGGATATGGGATGTATTTTCTATGAGGAATGGACAGGAATTGTCCAGGGACTTTGGTGTGAGATATGAGAGAACTAAGTTACCGGCGGAATGAAGTTACTGTGGATCAAGATGAGGAAGGCTGTGGAATGAGTGTGGTTGTCAGGAGAAGTGTAAGAGGAAAGAGAATTCAGTTTGGACCTTCAAACAGACTTGTTGAGAGGGTGATTGAATATGAGTGTAGTTCAGAGAAAAGATTGGGGCTGGAAATAGATATTAAGTCCAATTATGTTGACTTTTTATGTTGACTAATGGAAAAATATAATTTCGATTATCTTTTTATTTGTAGAACTGTGGTTTTAATAGAAAAGTATATTGGAAAATAAGTACTGTGGTTTATGAGCAATAATGAAATACTTAGCTTATCATTCTGTCTGAAAGTAATGCTATAAAGCATAATAATCATACCAATGTGGCAGATGTTATAACAATTTGGAATCAGTTTAATGCTTGAAATAAGTATATTTTAGTATAAATCTTCATTCTGAAACTGTTCAGATGTTTCAATTAGAATGGAAACATGCAAAGTTAAAATTGTTTATAAGTGATCAACTAGGGTACAATGATGATCTCGTGATTTCTTAAAAACACTGAATAATTTTAAATTTACATATTTAATATTAATGCCACAAACAATGCCATTGTGATAATAATATTTATTTGTATCACACTACATATTCACAATTTGCTGAAAGACCTGGGGTAGCAGGGAGTAGGAAAAACAACAAGGTCTTTTGTTGTTTTGTAATCACACAGAGCTGGATTCAAAATCCAGTTGCGCCATTAATTATATAACCTCTATGAGACCTGATTTCTTCATTTGGACGATGAGAATGGTAATAATCTGTCTTACAGGATTGTTGCAGAGATTAAATATGCTGCTATATTTAAAGCACATAGAAGGAACCCAAATAACATTTAATAAAAATAACATGAAATTTACAGAGTAAATTTTCAGTAAATATTAACTGCTATTTTCTCTCAAAATATTTGAAGGCCATCATGAAAAATAGTGGATAAATTTGTAGACTGAATTTATGTTACTCTAGTTAAAAGTTAGCATCAAATCAAAACTAATTATCAAAATTCTGTGAGTAGAGAGAGATTTTTAGCTCAGTATGTGGATGAAAATCAGACAGCGTTTTCTGCAATTTTAATGACCTGTCAAATGAAGTAATGCATTTCTGTTATGGCAGTTATTCTATATAACTGAAAAATCACATTTTTAAAATGTTGTAAAGAAGATTTAAGCAACGTAATTTTCAAGTTTATTGTTCTTTTTCCCAACTTGAACATTATGTGATTTTATGCTGTTTAAGTTACTTTATTCCACAAATTTTCAACTTTAAATAGAAAGACACAGAAACACCAGGTTTCTCTTCACTATTTGATGCTGTGCTTAACATAAGAAAATAGAGCCAGTTTTCTGGTAAATTTTATCGATAAAGATAGCCAGTCTAGTTAACTCCTTAAGACAATACTTTAAGATTTCATTTCTTTATTCTGCATTACTAACAAAACTGCCCGTCACTAGAGGTAGTATAGATAAAATTCAACTATTTTCCAAAACTGCTGATTCATAGTTCAGAAATGTAACATTGAATGTGCTTTCAAAGTTGCTTTAAATATTATATCACATCTTAAGACAATGAAATGTTTGCATGAGTACTTTTAGTATTATAGTGCCAATTTTTGTGTTTTTAAGAGCCTGTGTTTTATATTTAAGGGGAAACATGATATTTGTTTAGTTGGGATGCCAGTATCCCTGTTTGTCACCTTTGGTATGAGAAATTCAGATAGATTCAAAAACTACAGTAATTTTTAGAAAAGATTAACTGCAGAAGCAGGTGACGGGGAAGTGAGAAAATCTGGCTATAGCCATTACATTCTGGTCTTTTTAGCAAGAAAAAAAATTCTGGTTGACATGTTTTCTGATTATCATTAAATATAATTGTTTTGTACATAAAATTATATTAGTCTACAGTAGGGCTTTGTGTACATAGCATTAGAATAATTGTATGTATTAACTTCTTCAGAAAGTGCTCATGGTAGTAGAGTCAGTAGTGGCTGTGATAGGAGAGCCATCCTGAGAAATTAGGTATATGGCAATTTGGCAGCTTCTAACTTTGTAGTTACTGCTTTAAAGTTAATATAGGTGACCTTGCTAGGCTCCTAAACATTTATACAATATCAGTTAAAAGAAGACTAGTTGGTATTGTTATATTAAGTATGTGATTTTTATGTGATTTACTTCTTGGGTTTTGCTATTTTATGGCTTTTTAAAAAAGTAATTCATATCTATATAGTGTAGACTATAATTTATAGATGAATGTGAAAGGAAATTGATACTAAAAGATTTTTAAAATATAGACAATTGCCGTAAATTGAATTTAGATTGAAAAGGTATTCGGAGTTATGTTTCAAATCATGATTTATGATTTATGTTTCAAAGTAAAACTTTCTAATGGAAATAATTTGCTAGTTTTTTATATTGTCACTTTGATTTTGGTGTTTATACAGATGTTATTTGTAATATAAAAGTGAGAAAGTATTTTTATCTTGTTTCCTAGTGTATTTAGTAAATGGCAGGATTAATAGCTACTATATCTTTAATCAATTCATTTTTGCTTAACAAAGAAATACCTATTTGATGAGGAAATGTTTTTCCTAAACTGATACCTTCTAGAAGACATACAATAATATAACTATTTTTATTTTAAGTTCTTAGGACCTTTAAATGAAGATTTATATGCAGAAGATTTTTACTTGTTGGAAAAGATGACATTTAGTAATTCAGTAAAGAAAATTAAAGGCATTGTTGAAAATATGGGAATCAACTCAAATGAGTAAGTATATAAGTCCTAAGAGCAATTGATTTTGGGCTTGGTATTCTGAGTCTCATGTTTTTGTTTTAAGATTAGAAAATGTTTCAAATATATAGACAAGTAAAGGAATAATAAAAATGCATATACGAAGAATTTAAGGAAATAATAAAAGACATCCATTTACTCCATCACTAAACTGTATATGTTAATGTTTTCTTTGCATTGGGTCTTTCTCCTTGTTTCTTACCCATCCACCCCAGTCTCCTCCCTCCCCAAGAGGTAACCATTTTCCTAACGGTTCCCATGTTTGTGTTTATACTTTTGATTCATATGTAATTATCCATTTTTGGTGTTTGTGTTGAAGGCTGTGACTTTCTTAGAGAAATGCTAATATCCTGTGGGTCTCCCTTTGCAGTTTACTTCTGTAGATTTAACCATGTTCAAATATATAAAGCCTTTCTTGAAGCATTAATTCCAACATGAAACATGAAACTTTCTCTTTCCAAAAAACTCATACACTGTTTGTCCTATCTAGCATGAGTGACCTCATTATGAAAGTTGATGCCCTTATGTCCTTTTTGCCTAAGCATGCATCTCGATATGATGTCACATTTCTTAAGGAAAATCACAGGTAAGAATGTAATTGCATCTGTGTTTTTTCTGTTAATGCATGCAATTATCATTTCCATTTGTTTTCATAACATGGTAAAATTTAAGGTAGAATTAAAAGTTATTTATTAGGGAATAAATGTATTTGACAGTATGAGGAAGATAAATTCCAGTTAGTTATATATTCTTTAAATAAAGGGTAATGTATATATAGAGTGAGGATATGAAATTTCAAGTTATACTTAGTGTAATTTGTCGTATTTTTAATATCTTTCATGCTGAAGATCATTTGTAATTTTTACAGTATCTCAAGATAATCATAAATAAAATTTATATTTTCTATGTGTAAAGTGACTAAAGAGTTCTGATTAATCAAACGTAGGGTGGCCTCTGTCACAAAGCTAAACACACACGCATGAGCAAGAGTCAGAAGGGTGAAGGGAGGTTCCCGGGAAAGCTGAATAGTTGTAGGCCCAGCTGCTGCCTCAGGCCAGGAAAGTGAATCAGCACATCAGCAGCAAGTGTGTGAGCTGCAAAACTGCTGCTGCCGCCTCTCAGTCCTCTAGATCTCCTGAGAATCGCTGTTGTGGCCCATCCAAGCCAGAAACATTCTGGGAAATATGGTTTAGCCTGGTCAAGTTGACACATTCTAAAGCTGCTGCGTGGACCACGGGTCCAAGGATTTACTCTATCAGGCTAGTGGTAGGATGGAAATAAAGGCTGTTTAGTCACTGTCACACGTTTGATTCCTCAATGATTTCTACACCCATATTCTCTACGAGAGGACCTTGTTAATTGTAAAAGTAGCTAAACTGCTTTTTTAAAAATACTACTACTGAAGAGTCCCTGAGCTCAGTCAAGTGCTTACAATTATCACCTTTAGTAATTTTCTCTAGAAATACCATTTTTTATCTGTCAAAGAACATTCTTTCCTATCAAGGGAAATAATAATATGTAAATACAGTTAAATTTACATGTAAATTTCTACATTAAAGTCACACACTGTTACTGTATTTTAGAAAATGTCAGTGAACCTTTGGAAATTGATATGTCTTAGGATAATATAGTATGCCACAGTGATGGCCAAATACTTCAGATCACTTAACATTTGAATTTATGAATTATCAATATTATTTCTATAGTTATATCTGTGTGTTATTTTGTGAGCATATGCACATACTTCTATAATCACATAAAAATATTCACAGCTTTTTAGAGAGAGATGTGTGTGTACACATATATATTTAAACACAGTATTATATCTTTGCCATTCTGCTTCTATGTCTATAGTGAGTCATTCTATAATTAAAGAAATGTGTTAAAACACTTGTTATAAATCTGTTACTGCTGTATGCATATGTTTGATCTTAATTCCAACTTTAAAAATTTAAATTGACATATAAGAAAATTTAAATTTGACAGGTAACTTAAATTAGAAGTTTGCAAAAGAGGAAAGAAAAGAGTAGGAGTAAATTGAAATCCGGAATAAAGTAAAAAATGAGAAAAAACAATTATATTTTTTCCCAGCCCTGAAAGATCTCTATATTAGGCTATTCCCTTCCATCTAAACTGCGTGGATTTGACCTTCTTCTAACATCTTAGACAAAAGCAAAAAATAGCAATTCTAACTGCTCACCCCCTGATCCCAGGAACTTGAAACATTAAATGTAAGTTGTGCCAGAGACTATGAGGTCTTGAAGGAGGCATTGCAGGTTGTGGCAGTAATGACCCTCCTGCCTGCCATGATCACACCATGAATTTAGCTCTAAGTCTTCCAGTTTATACAGTTCCCAAGTTCATCAGAGGAAAACAGACTGGGTGTTCAGGTGAAATGTAAGTATTCTTAGAAGAGGAAAGACAAAGGAATTTCTCCCAGGAGCCTTCATAAAGAGGATACTGTGTAATGAACAGTGTTTTCAGTATTCTTAAAATAGATGACTTGACCTATTTTATAGATAGGTTAATAGTATCATAACAAAATTCAACTCGGAGTTTTCTATTGCAGCAGCCTGTTTGAAATTTGTTTAGTATATCTGTAAGCGTTGATTAACTGTGTATACCTAAGCAGTTCTTCACCCTTTTATTGTCTGACCTGGGCTTTAATAATCGACTGTCAGTGTGCTTGACCATATTCCTCCTGGCTAATAACATGAAGTTTGTCAATAGTTTTTTGGCAGTTGAGTACAAATCTGTTACCTTAAATAGGTGGTAGTTAGCATCTTGTTGTTAATATTGCATGAGAAAAAGGATGTTCTGTTCCATTCTTGGGTTAGTCAGTGTAATGCCTACTAGTGGGCTCAGGAAACTGTCTCATACATGTATGATCAGGTGGTGGAGATTATGGAATTCTGCTTCATTCAACTTCATAGAATTAGAATAGTTTAGGAGAAAAAAGCAGCAGTAAACAGATGCACACTGAAGCCATAATAACATCTCATAAAGCATATATAAAATGACCAGTTTTGAGTGGTGTTACAAAGTAGGATAGTAATTTGTAAAATTTTCACCAAGGTAACTAAAGGAAGCAACAGTTCTCAAGAGTCACTTTAATGGTAGAATGTCTGATTTGTGGCTCTTACATCTAGCAACAATTATTTATTAAGGTCTGTTGTCTGACTCTGCACCTCTTAGCATAATTAGATCATGTCAAGTGCATGGAAAATAAAATGTCTTGCAGTTTTCTATTCACATGACCCATATTTGAAGTAAACGTTTACATTAGCTTTTTTAAATTGCTGAGCAATTAATCCCCTCACTGCAGAAAGCCTTTCCCCATGAAAGAAACTAATATTCCTGTAACTACATGTATACCTCTTGATTTGGTAATCTTTTTTCTTTGTAATTTGTAAAATGTATAATTAATTCATCCTGCATCTGAGAAAAATATTTCCTATATGATTATAGTGTTAAAACAGTAATTCAGTAGAATATTCTTTGCTTTTAATCAAATATACACTATTATCTTTTAATTAAATGTAGAATTGACTCTCTCCCTCTGGCCTATTCTGTACTTTTAATCATTTTCTCATTTCCCTTTGAAAAATTAGTTCATCTTCTAATTTAGAACTTATGTCAGTGAAAGACAAAAATGGATAGGACAGAGGGAAGGAGGAGAGGAAGACTGGGATTGAAATAAAATATGATTAATTTGGGTATTTTTGTTCCTAAACTTCCCTGTTATAGTATATTGATTTTTTGAAATACTAAATTTAATGAAGTATGAATAATTAATTTTGTTATTCTCAAATCTGAAGAAATATATTCCACTAATACAAAAGCATCTTGGCTTTATTTTTCAAATTGTACAATCCATGAGAATTTTGAGGGCCTAAAATGATCAGAGCTTTTACACTAATAGGATCATTCCTTGGAAGGTTTTTTAAAAAATCACTTCATTCATAAAACCTTACTTCATTTTCTCTAATTCCTTTTAGTTTTGTAATTTGTCAAAAACAGCTTTTCAAATTTGCAAAGAATGTGTGAAATAACCAGTATTTTAAAAATTTAGTGAGAAAGAAAGCAATTTATAAGAATTATATAGCTAAGATCATGATTAATTAGTTATTTGTATAAACTTAACTCATCATCTTTCATGTTATTTTCTATTTTCTTAGTGTTATAAAGATGAATCCTCAAGAGAATGATACATTCTTCGATGTCATTGCTATTGTTGATCCATTGACAAGAGAAGCACAGAAAATGGCACAGTTATTGGTTGTAAGATAATATAAATTAGACTAAATATTTTTTGTTTTTAAATTCATAATTTTTTCAAGTCTGTTTTCAAGTATAATCAGCTATTTATGCTCTTGATTCTTTACTTCACCATTTTAATAGATTGTCATATTTCAATGTAGAACATGAAATGATGGAGCTGCGCACAGGGTGTTATGACTATGTGGAGGTTAGGTGTTGCTGTGAACTGAATTGTATTCCCCACAAAATTCATATTTCAACGTATGAAATAGATTTCAGTGAACTTTAAGCCCTAACCCCCAGTGTGACTCTATCTGGAGATAGAGCTTTAAGGAGATTATTAAGGTTAAATGAGGTCATAAGGGTCAGACCCTAATCCAATAGGATTGGTGGCCTTACAAGAAGATGAAGAGAGGGAGACTGTACAAAGAAGAGGTTATTTGAGCACACTGTGACATGTTAGCCACCTACAAACCAGAAAGAGTGCTCTCCCCGGAAACCAAATCAGCTGGCATCTTCATTTTGGAATTCCCAGCCTCCAAAACTGTGAGAAAATAAAGTACTGTTGTTCAAACCACTCCATCTGTGGTATTTTGTTATGTCAACCTGAAAAGACTAATATAGGTGTCTTTCATGTGTTGTGGTGTGGCTTTTGGAGAAGCTTAAGCTTAACTGAATAAAACTTAAAGTGTAGTAAGTAATGTTAGCCAAACAAGTGAAGCTGAGGAAAGCGGAAACATGGAGTTTGTATTCTGTAGGTTTGGCCACTGTAACAAAACCCAAAATAACATTACTTTCAAGACTGAAGTTTCTTTCATCTCGCGTTCTAAGTGTAAGCTGCCTGGGATTGCTAAGGCAGCTACACAGTGTGAGGGACTCAGGCACTGCCTGTGTAGTTGTTGAGCCATCACAAAGCACCTAAGATCACTAGTCAGGCCCTAACATCATCTCTGTACTTCTGCCAGCAAGAAAGGGAGAATAAGAGCCCAACCCCAAAGTTAGATGTATGCTGGCCTCTCTCTTCTCATAGACCAGAATGTCCCCAGGCTGGCTATACTGAATGACAGGAGAGGCTGGAAACTATGGCCACAAGTCCTGCATAAACCTGGAAATTCTTTCCCTATGAGAGAGGAAAATGAATTTGAAGAGATAGGTATCAGTCTCCAAAAGGACTACGTGGCTTAGTGTTTTGCTGAGAATTTCAAAGGTTCAAATTATAATGCAGCCTACAGTAGTTAAATTTGAATAAACTAGTTCCATTAGAAGGCTGTATGTTTTTCTAGTGATAATGAAAATTTTACAAAATGTTTGTCCTTTGGTAGTTGACTTCACTTTTGAAAACAGGCAAAAGTGATTAGATATTGAGTTTGGTGAAAATGTAAGTGATCAAGCCAAGTGATTCTGCTGTATATTGAAATTTCAAAATGCAAATTTTTTTAGAATTTAATGCATGCTACCAAGTCTCATTAGAAAATGAGATTTTATTAGTGGAGACAAATAATTTTGGAAAGACTTTATCATTCTAGCTGTTCAGTTTATGAAATGAGTAGGACAAACTTAATCCCATAGCTGATTTACCCAGTTGTTCTTTTAGCACTTGTTATACCTTCAAATTTATATGTATTGAGATATACTATTCAGATTATTCTTTAGAAATCAGTCACATCTGGAAGGGGTGGAGCTAGTATGCTTTTTAGTATGCAAATTCCCCATTCCTATGAAGAGTCGTTGTTCACAAAAAACATATTACTTAAATTTGAAAGGTATTTATATAAAAATAGAATTTAGGAATAAGAAATATGTAATCAGTCATCCCCAGACAGGTCCCAGTGTGTGATGTTCCCCTTCCTGTGTCCATGTGTTCTCAATGTTCAACTCCCACTATGAGTGAGAACATGTGGTATTTGGAGGGGTAGCATTAGGAGAAATACCTAATGTAGATGATGAATTGATGGGTGCAGCAAACCACCATGGCATGTGTATACCTATGTAACAAATCTGCACGTTCTGCACATGTACCCTAGAACTTAAAGTATGATTTAAAAATTTTTTTAAAAAAACACGGTCTCACTCTGTTGCCCAGGCTGGCATGCAGTGGCACAATCATAACCATAGCTTGCTGCAGCCTGAAACTCCTGAGCCCAGTGAGCCTCCTGCCTCAGCCTCCTGAGTAGTTGAGATTACAGGAGCAAGCCACTGTGTCTGGCAAGGGAGAACTTTTTTAGGATAGGAAGTATTTGAGCAGGTTTTGTTACAGGAAAAGGAACGCAGATATACTAAGGGAAAGGGAGATGAGAGTTGGAGGCCAACTCGGGAGGAGGTGGGGAGCAGGGAGTGGGAGCGGTGGAGGGCTCTCTGGGAGGAGGGATGGGGGGACTTGAACAGGAGAACAGAGGCTCATCCTCTATCCTCTGCTTCCTTCTGAAAAGGCTGCAGAACAGCCTAAAGCCAGGGAGTGGGTCAGAAAGGCTAGTGTCTCTCTGCAAGAACCAGGGCAAGGGTCCAAAACGGAGACACACAGCCCAGCCCAGTCCTGAGTGGTGGCTGGGGGGCATGGGGGGCATAAAGAAAGACCCCCATAGTCAGAAGAAAAAAAAAAGAAATATGGAATTAGCCAAAGCAGGAAGATCACTTTGAGAAATTCAGCCTGGGCAACATAGCAAGACCTTGTCTCTACAAAAAAAAAAAGAAGCCAAACATGGTGTTGCATACCTGTAGTCATAGTTACTACTAAGGAGGCTGAGGCAGGAAAATTGCTAGAGCCCAGGAATTCGAAGTTAACAGTGAGCCGTGATCACACCACTGCACTCTGACCTGGGCAACAGAGCAAGACCATGTGTCTTAAAAAAATATATACGGAATTATACAGCGATATAAAATATGGAATTGCATTCTGGTTTCCATCATTGGTAATAATTGCATACTTTATTTCTGAGTCACTTTATTTCTTACTTTATAAAAGGATAATTTATTGGAAGAAATGGATAGTTTTTCGTCTAACACTTGAGAAAAACAGCGGTTCAGTGACCTCCAGAGTAGCAAATATGATGAGTGATAGAAGAGGAATAGAAACTCAAATCTCCTTAATTCTTAGTCTTTATGTTCTAATCGCTCATCAAGCCTGTATGCTTTCTGTTACATATATCTGTTTTTTCACTTGTCGCCTTACCTATATCCTTTGTTGTCTAATAGCTTTTGAATCTTCCCTTTCATGTCGCCTGTGTAGAGATGAGGACTATCAAAATTAGTAATTCTTCCTCTATGTCTTGTGATCCAGGAAAATGAAAAGAAAGTATTTATTTGTAGGTAGCCAAGAACTTCTAAGTTCCAAAAGAATCAGGATACTGCCAATGTTGTTATAAGGTCACCACTTTGTATTTGCAGATCAAGATTCTAGTAATTATTTTCCTTGTTCTTCAATACTAAGGAAATTTAGATACTATGAAAAAAAGTCATTTTAGGCAAAAGGCAAGCAGCATAACCCTGGGACATTGAAATCAACTGTTTGGATTAAAATCTTGCCTCTGCTGTGAGTTACTGTGTGACTTGAGCAGAATAATATCTGTGTACCTAAATTGCAAAAGTACTATTTCAGCAGGGCATTGTAAGGATCAAGTGAGATTATGAACATAATGTTTTAATAAACTACCTGATACATAGTAAGTGCATAATAAATATTAGCTATTAATATTATTTAATATCAAATATGGGAATTTCTTTCCAATAGGTACTTGGCAAGATTATCAACATGAAGATAAAGTTGTTCATGAACTGTAGGGGTAAGCTTTCAGAAGCCCCTTTAGAGAGGTGAGTCTGAGTGAACAAAATTTCATTTTGAAAAAATTGTAAATGCTGAGAAGAAAAAAAGAATAATTATTGCTGGACCTATTTTTTTTTCTTCACAAGATGCTTCACAGAAATAAGTCAGAAGGTCAGCCTGTTTATTAACTTAACTGACATAAAATTGATATAAAAATTAAAATAACCTAACTCAGTAAAGTGACCTAATTACAGAATTTACATGGACTTATATTTATTCATAGGTATTTTTAGAAATATGATTTAGGAATACCTATTTAGAAATATTTCAATGGGGAATAAAGTGGAATTAAACCATTTTTAGTTTAACAGAATTATCAAAATGATCTTTAATATATCATCACATTTACTATTTGGGGGCATGCCAGGGATACAAAAAATGTTGTTTGTCATTATATACAAATATTCCTCATAATGCTATCCTGTTGAAATAATATTCCCTCTCAAGAGGGGACAAAAATATACCCTTTCTTTTCTTTGTAGATCAGAATCACTGTCATGGTGAGCCATTCTTATTGATAGGAATATTCAATTACCCTTCATGTGTCATTGGGTAGAAAACAGCTTATGTACCATTGTACTAGTATCGCTTTTTAAGACTTGTTAATGTGCTCGTCGCTAAACAAAAGATATATGTATACACAAGACAGAAAGGTGGCATTCTGTTAATTCCTTGTTTACTTTTCAAATTGTATTTGTTGGCATACTGTAGATTGTTGCCTTAAGCAGAACTTTTTTGTTTTGTTTTGTTTTGCTTTGCTTTGTTTTGAGACAGGTCTCACTCCCTTTGTCCAGGCTGGAGTGCAGTGGTGCCATCATGGCTTACTACAGGCTCAGCTTCTCAGGCTCAGGGATTCTCCCACCTCGGCCTCCTGAGTACCTGGGACTATAGATGCATGTCACCACGCACAGTTTTTTTTTTTTTTTGTATTTTTGTAGAGACAGGATCTTGGCGTGTTCTCCAGGATGGGCTTGAACTCCTGGACTCAAGAGACCCACCTGCATTGCCCTTCCAAAGTGCTGGGATTTATAGACATAAGCCACTGTGCCCAGCCAGAGGAGACATTTTAAACATAAGTATTTTTAATAGCAGGAAAGCAATACAATGGAAAATGTGGGAAATTTAAATGAAAGTTTAGGACTTACTCATTGTCCCTCAAGACTTTTGTCCATACATCTCATTCAGTTTTTACGCTTCTCATTTATCTTTTATGTTTTAAATTTTATCACATGCCTTTTTACATCTAAACAAAAACTTTAAAATTTTTGGCTACTAATTGAAAGGTTTGTTAGTTCCATGAGTACAGAATTTTTATCACAGGAGTAGGGATTCTCTCCATGGTATCTTTGTAAAATATCACAATAGGTAATAAAGAATGGGATTATTGAACATATAAGCAAGCATAATCTACTGGGAGGGAAAGAATTGACTTTTCTAGATGAAATAATGTTCTAGTAGAGTATACAGTTATTATTTTTTAAACTAGTAGTTCAACATAATCTTGTTTACTCAGTAACATGTATCAAGCAATCTAGCTTACATATTTATTCCCAGCCCCTTCCTTTTAGTAAATATATTCTCCTCAGAGATGAGACAGGTTAACAGCAGGAATTCCCTCAACTCCTTACTCTAACTGCTATACTTCCTCAGCCTTCCTGTATTGTAGGGAAAGAATGAGGGATCTTTCTTCTTTTTTATGTGAACATTCCCTCTGTTTTGATCTCTTGCCTTCCTGTTTGTTCTGGATGCTTGCTGTATCATATATTCTCTCTTTTGGATCATTAATCTCTATACTAGCTTTTCTCCTTCAGTCCTTAAAGTTATTCAGTTTTTTCAAAAGTTGCTCCCTTCACTTCCTCTCCTCTAGTCCTTTTTTCCCCCTTTTCTTTATTCCTTCTCATCTAAATATCTTCAAAGAGTAGTTAAACTCCATCTTCATCTCACATTCAATTACCTTCCACTGCAGTTTGTCTTTAACTTCCTCTTTGCCATTGAAAAAATGTATTTACTAAATCATAAAGAAATTGCTACTTTCAACATTCACAGAATACATTTTCTTTGATATTTCCATTTCAGCATGAACTTGTTTTGTACATGTACTTCATGACTGTGTTCTCTCCAATTTCTCCTCTTAACTTTTTATTTTCTTTGCCTACCTGCATAACATGACTCCCAGTGATTGCTACCCCCTGGGACTCATAATCTATAAGTTCTCCTGGAGCGAGGGCTGGACCTAGTGATTTGCCTCTCCTAACAAAGTATGGTAAAAGTGATGGAATTTCCCTTCTGCAGTTAGGTTATGAAAGACTGTGAACTGTGACTTGTCTTGCTGACATTCTCTCTCTGTGGCTCTTCTCTGTGCTTCTCTTTTGAAGCGTGTTGGAGATGCCCTTTTGGGAAGTAACTGAAAGCAGTCTGCAGACAACTACTAGCAAGGAACTATGGCCCTCATTCAGACAGCCCTTGAGGAACTAGATGAAACTGGAAGTAGATCCTACCCCTTGTTGAACCTTGAAAGAACTATAGCACAGCTGACACCTTGACTGCAGTCTCAACTAGCCTTGATAGCATAACGTAATAATTCTGATGCACAATATTGAAGGATGAGGTTAAAATACAGCAAAACTGAAGTCTAAAAATGCTATTAAGCAGTTGTTTTCAGCTTAATCCTGTTTGTTTTTAGTTGAGCTTTTAAAAGTGGTTCTAGAATTTCAGCTTGAATTTTACTTGTTTCTTAAAAGTTAATAAAATAGCTGAAAAATAGACCATGGTCAGATTTGAAGGAGGACGCATACAAATCATAATACAATAACAGACCATAAACTACTAGAACCTGCATAAGTCAGGTATATCTTAAAGGGATTCTAATCATGTTTATTAAGGAATGTTAACAATGGTAGATAATATACATAGCTTTATAATAGATAGTAGTGTCAACAAAATAATTATTGCCTATTTCTTACAAGCATTAACTCCTCTGCAGTATAGTGTGTTTTAGTCTTTTTGATTGAAGACTTCCAGTCAAATCATTAAGCAATTTTCAATTTTAAAATATTTTAGAAGAAAAATCTCAGTTTGGGTCACAGCATGTCTTTTTATGTTTTATTAACAGCTTTTACCGTTTTGTTCTGGAACCAGAACTGATGTCAGGGGCTAATGACGTTTCTTCTCTTGGACCAGTGGCAAAATTCCTGGATATTCCTGAATCACCCCTCCTAACCCTCAACATGATTACTCCAGAAGGCTGGTTGGTTGAAACAGTACACAGCAACTGTGACCTTGATAATATTCACTTAAAGGATGTAAGTTATTATGTATAGTCATATAAAGATAGAGAAACAGGATAAATTCTTATCAGCTATTACAGTTGTAGCAAGTGAGTGATCATACTATGGATTCTTATCAGAATCTTCTTTTTTATGATTCTAGGTCCTGATCCAGTCTTTCCTCTGATTTTTAAGTTTTTCTAATTTCCAAATTCAGCTTCCCTAGTCTTCCAAGTTCCTAGATGTCTTTACCTTTATTTTTTTCATTTTTGCCTCAGACTTCTAGCTTACAAAGGCAGTTCTCTAAGATGAGCAATGTAAACAAATATGGAGAGGAACACTTGGCAACTTAGTACAACACCATTAAGTACTTATTTTGCTCTTCAAGTTTAGTTTTTAACTCAGAGAGCAAGTTTCACCCAAAACTCTTTCATTGTTGTTGGGTTGTTGTTTTTTTTTGGCCTCACAGTGCATAGCCAGAGAAAATAGTCCTAACTAGATTAGGATAGAAAATAGGAAACAAAATTTGCTGGTATACTGCAGGTCAGGTTACCTGTTTCTCATCACCCCCCATATAACCCTTGTCTAGTTGAGTAGTCGGACTTCTCTTCCTCAGCTGTTGTAATTCGCAGCACGAAAAGAGAGTGTTTTAAAATAAACTGAGTCTTTCAAACATTGAATTTGGAATGAGAAAAGGAATTCAGAAACCACAATAAAAAGGGAATCATTTTAGAAGAGTTTACCTAAGATGTGTGTTAGTCTGGTTTCACACACTATAAAGTACTATCTGAGACTGGGTAATTTATAAAGAAAAGAGGTTTAATTAACTCAGTTTCACATGGCTAGGGAGGCCTCCAGAAACTTACAATCATGGCATCATGGCAGAAGGGGAAGTAAGGCATGTCTTAACATGGCAGCAGAAGTGTGAAGGGAGTGTCACACACTTTTACACCATCAGACCTCATGAGCACTCACTATCATGAGAACAACAAGGGGGAATCTACCCCCATGATCCAGTCGCCTCCCACCAGGCCCCTCCCCTGACACGTGAGGATTACAATTAGACGTGAGATTTGGGTAAGTACACAGAACCAAACCGTATCACTTAGTATCCAGAAAATGAGAAAAAAATACCTCCTTCTCCTCATTGTCCTCCCTCTGACCTTTTTCCAACTCTCGGTGTCTGATACCTCCTGTAGAATATAACCATTGCCTTGACTAAAGCATAAACATTTACTTGTAATAATTTGGTTAAGATTATTTATTATGTTTGTTTTTCATGCTTCTTATGCATTTACCTTTTGCCTAAAGATTTTCCTTCTAGGAAAATTTATGTTGATCCACTCGTGTGTGGATTCTGTGGGATCCTAAATAACTTTTCTGTAACATACTCCCCATCACTCCCAACAGGACCCACCTAAAAAAGAATCTAAAACTCAGTCAAAGCCATCATCTATGTCAGTCCTTTAAATCTAGAGAAAAGGCAGCAAACTAATAGCATTAATCAGAAAAAGTTAACAAATGAATGTTACAAGAAGCGGGGAAAAAATTACTGTTTTTTCCATGATCAGTCAGATCTCTTAACAGAGTCTGGAATTCTTCATGAAAAGAATGCACCTATCTATTCAATAAGGTAACTTTTAAACACCTTATCCAAAAGTGTGAAGTGTTTGTAGTAGGAGAAATTAGTACAGCTTAGAAAAGATTTGAAGTCAGTCTGCTGGTGAAAATTTCAGCAGCTATTCAACAGCTGATGGAGATTAACTAAAACATTTTTTGTGTGTGTGGTGAGTGTCAAATCTAATAGCATCTTTTTAGAAGCGGTTTGGATGAACTCTAGCTCTAACTCTGAAGTTAGAAGACTAAGATGAAGGAAAATTTTCTGTGTCTTCATAATTTAGGTGAATAAATAGAAGGAGATTATAAATTCTAGCATCTGTAAAAGTTAACTACCCCTCAGGCTCATCGTTTTCATTGTGTGCTATACATTCTTAAAATATTCTGCAGCCATCCTGGAAAAATAACAAAGGCATTTCCTACAGTAGAAAAGATTTTTAGATAAAGGGGAAAAGTACATACATCCTGGCAAAAATGAGACTAATAATGAGAGATTTAGCATCATACACTAACTTGTGCAAACATTCCTGGGTACACCTAATTCCCAAACACGATACAAACACCTGGAAGAAACATGATCTGGAAAAATTCCCCCTTAGCAGGACTTTGTTCACATGATTGTCCATACAATGACTTTACTGCACAACCAGCATTAATTTCATAATTAAAGGTGACAAAAGTGATTAAGAAAGCTAAAAGTGAGAGAGTTACTTTTACCTGGAGTTCAGATATTGCTCTTCTCAGCACTTATTGTTAGAACTGCATCCAAAGACTCTAATTATATTTTATCACAGCATATATCTGAAAGATATCAAAATACCTAGAACAACAATAGTGATTGACCAAGGAAAGAGAAAGTGCAGTAAATAAGATTGCTAACAGGAAATAGGATGTGGCTATGTTAAAAAGAATTCACAGAAAAATGCATTCACCCTTCTGAAATAAATAATTTTGATATCAGCTTTATTGATATTTATTGATATATTCATTACCAATATAATTGTGAAAGAATTTGTTTATTGTCATAGATATGGTATAGATCCTAAATAATACTATATTATGAATTAGATGAACACACAGTTCATTTTAGGCTCAGTTTACTCTCTCAGTGCGTAACATATGAATTTTATATCTCAAACCATCAAATACTTATAAAATTTGGGGAAAGTTCACATACGTAGTGAAGAATTTTGTCCCCTCTATAAAACAGCAATTTAAAACAAACCTTAACAAACTTGGAAATTTGTATCTCAGAAGACTTGTACTATAGAAGTCCCTTTATTCACAAGGAAATGTTCTGAGATAGCCCCTACCCAATCAGTGGATACCTGAAACCATGCATAGTACCTAACCTTATATACACTGTTTGGTTTTTCATATACATACATACATTTGTTAAGATTTAATTGATAAATTGGGCACAGTAGAGATTAACCTTAGTAACTAATAATAAATAGAACAATTATAAAAGTAGGTCATCATCCTCTACTCTTGTGCTTTTGGGTCACTAAGTGAAATAAGGGTTCCTTGAACACAAGCACTATCATGCAAGATTGTATTACAATAGACAGAACAGTGCACAGTTTAAAATGTATGAATTGTTTATTTCTGGAATTTTTCACTTAATATTTTTGGATCATGGTTGACTGAGGGTAACTGAAACTGCACAAAGAAAAACCACAGATAAAGGGAGACTACCATACCTTATATGCCTCAAACCACCTAATCATCTAAAACTAATTCCTTACTTTCACTTTTCCTTGGATTTTTGCCCATTCAGAGTTCTGAATAGTTTCTCAAAGTTCAGGTTGCACTAAAGTCATTAAGTTCAGCCTTCACATGCCTTCAGATGCAAGAAAAGATGTACTATCATTTATCCATCTCCACTATCAGATAGCTTGTCAGAGTTCAGATTACAGATCAAGATATGTATTATAACTTTGCTAATAATAACTTGGGAAAATATGTCTGCAGTTGCACAAAATCATGTTCAAAAGCAACAAAAATACTAAATGAACATATTTACAGATAATTGTTAACAAACTCAAATGCTAAACTTTATAATTAAACTTAACCTTTTTTTAAAGGAAGACACTTAGCTATTCAGCCGCAGAAGAACAATGCAATTAATATCCTTTTAGAAAAATTAGTATGTTCTCAAAGTTACATTTGAAAGGTATTAAGTTTATGTCTGGTATCAACAATATTTAGAACAGAAAATAAAAATATAAAGGGAAGATGAAAACATAAGGATCAAAAAAGATCACTAACTCATATTTTTGCTAAAAATGAGCTTTGTAGCTTGGCACGGTGGCTCATGCCTATAATCTCAACACTTTGGGAGGCCAAGGCACGCAGATCACTTGAGGTCAGGAGTTCGAGACCAGCCTGGCCGACATGGTGAAACTCCGTCTCTACTAAAAATACAAAAAAATTATCTGGGAGTGGTGATCTGTGCCTGTAATCCCAGCTACTTGGGAGGCTGAGGTGGAAGAGTTACTTTTTGTTCTTAAAAGCAGTAAAATAAGAATAGAAATCAAGAAAGAAATGCTGTAAACAAATATTGTAATTATTTCTGAGACAATTACAGTCAAGGAAAAACAACTATACAATACAGAATATATCCAAAATACTCTGTATTCTAAACACAGTAAACAATAGTGTTTAAAACGTAATATGGTGAAATAAGATTAGCTATATGTGACATCACTGACTTTAATTTACTCAACAGAATTTTCAAACTGTAAAAATCACTGTTTGACTTATTCTCATGTTTGGTTATGTTATTCATATGAAGTAGAGAAAAAGCTTTATCTTGAAAATATTTATTATAACATTTGCAGTAGAGAAAAATCCAGAAACAACTGGAATGTTCAGCCATTTAAAAAGATGTTTATAGAGACAGAGACATGTTCTTAGAAAACCATGTTTAATGAAAAAGCAGGTTACTTTCTTACAAAAAAGTGTATAAAGACAAGAAACAAATCAGTGTGTTGACGTTTATATCAATGTTTATTCTGTGCTTTCTGTTTTTTCTTCTTTCCACTTGGGAAGTGGAATATTATATTGATTTTTAAGAAATTAACTTTAAAAATGAATTGCATTGATCAATTTATAATTAGTTGATTATAGACATTAATGTTTTTTAATTACAAGAAGGCCAGTAGATAGTAAGTTAGCTTTCTTGCCAAGTCTGAAGTTGGAGCTTCAGGACAACAGCAAACTGAAGCAGATTCTTTAAGTAATTTGCCAAATAAATTTCATGTTCATGTCTTTCCTGCTTGGTTATATTGGTGCATATATCATGAGGTTCAGGTAAAGCTGATGTCATAAAAAAGAAAAGGTTTATCATAAGCTTTTTGTCTTGAAGAAATCAATTCAACTCATAAATTCACTCGTGTAAAAGAAAGACTTGAAGTTACCCACCGAAATACATTGACCAGTATTAAAAAATCACATTTATTTATTTCAAAATTTTGTATTATGAGTTTTACTAACACCAAAACAATGACACACTTTCTCCACAGACTGAGAAAACTGTTACTGCAGAATATGAACTAGAATACTTAGTACTTGAAGGACATTGCTTTGATAAAATGACAGAACAGCCTCCTCGGGGTCTGCAGTTTACACTAGGCACAAAAAGTAAACCTGTTGTGGTTGATACAATAGTGATGGCCAATCTTGTAAGTAGTACTTAATTGATGATATTTAATTTGATGTTGTGGTGAAATTCTCTGTTTTCCTAATAGTAAAATGAAATAATCTTTATTCTGCTGTTGCTGAACAGTTTGCAGAAAACAAAATTGAATCTTTGAAGAAGATAAATAAAAATAGGGAAAATCATACTTTCATAATATTATTTTAACAGGTTGTTGTAAAAATCTCTTTACTTGAAATTTATTTATAGAATTTATTCATTCTACAATTAATACGTTCTTGGATTATTCATATATTCATGATCAGTTAGATGGTGTTTAGTCATATTATTCAATGATTTTTTTTTCTCATTTTAAAAGGGATATTTTCAATTAAAAGCAAACCCAGGTGCTTGGATACTGAGGTTACGCCAAGGAAAATCTGAAGATATTTATCAAATAGTTGGGTGAGTTATATAGACTGCTTTTAAATTTTTAAACATAAATTCATTTTAGTGTAATACAACCAAGATCATCAAAACAACAATTAAAATGTTAAGACTGGCCTGGCGAAGTGGCTCATGCCCGTAATGCCAACACTTTGTTAGGCCAAGACAGACAGATCACTGGAGGCCAGGAGTTCGAGACCAGCCTGGCCAGCATGGCAAAACCCCATCTCTACTACAAATATAAAAATTTCCCAGGCGTGGTGGCACACACCTATAATTTCAGCTATTTGGGAGGCTGAGGCCCAAGAATTTCTTGAACCCAGGAGGCAGAAGTTACAGTAAGCAGAGATTGTACCACTGCACTCCAGCCTGGGCCAGAAAGCGAGTCTCTGTCTGAAAAAAAAATAAACTGGGTTAGGTCCATCAGCAAGATAGGACATTCCAGTGCTCATACCCATGCAGAAACATCAATTTGAACAACTGTCTACTGCACACATGAAACTACCTTAATAAAAACAAAGGAACCAGGTGAGCTATTACAACACTGCAGTATAGCACAGAAATAAGAAAGACACATTCAGGAGTGTAGGAAGGATAGTTTTACATTACATGCATCACTCTTCCTTCAACCTGTTACAGTACAGCTGGAAAGAGATACCCACTTAGGGGAAGGAGAGGGAAGTGAGCACCAGACTTTGCCTTGGACCCCAAAACCACGTTCACCCAAGTAAAACTCAGTTCCAGGTAGGCCCCCACAGCCCCAACTTAATGCTGATACCAGAAGGCTGAGCCACCAGATCCCGCAGCCCCAGGCTGTTTCCCAACTCCAGTGGCAGGCCAGCCACCACAAATTCAGGCTCTTAGACTTTTCCCTGAACCAGCATAATTGTTATATTGATCATTTAATGACAATATATTATACATTATATCTTCTATAACAAAACCATTATCCCTGGGTTATATTCAATTTGGAATTTGTTTTTTGCACAAAAATTTTCCTGGTCATTAGTGAACCATAGTAGAAAGCAGGGATCATCACAGTTTTTTGGTAAGGAGCCAAAAGTATTTAATGTTCGTTTGAGAGCACATATGGTCTCTGTCAAAAGTCTTTTTTTAACAATCATTTTTAAATATAAAGATTACTTTTAGCTTAGGACCATTAAAAAAATAGACCACAAATCTGATTTGGTTCACTGGCCATAGTTTACCAACTCCTGATAAAGTTTTTTTTTATACCCTTAATAAATATATCTAAATTGCATTTCTTTCAATACTTATTGAGCACCTTTTATTATACCACACATTGTGCTCAACAAAGATAATATAGGAGTAGGGGTTATTGTATCTTTTTTCTCCTTTATTTTATACTTTGTCTGGCTCATAGTGTCAGTTAATAAATGTGCTTAATGGTTTATGCACACAGAGGAATGAAAGGCAGCTGGATGTATATGTTTACTGTGTGCCTTTCATGGGACACTTCTTTTACCTAGTGGATAATCTAATGCATACTTGTCTGATCCCAGACCCAGGTTCCCTCACACAGGAAACTTTTTTATATATACTGACAGATGCCCATGTGGCTCTTACGTGACCCATGTCCAGTTTATGCTTCCTGACCATTGCAGTGACACAGGGAACCCAACTTGTGTTCTCCCCAGCATCCTAGAGAAAACCTGTCTGAGGTAGTCCCTGGTTCTTCCAATGGGTGGTGCAAATTTCATACACCACCACGATAGGAAATAAGTTCAAAGATCTATTACTTACAAATCCTGGCCAGGGAGGGCACCATCTCTATGTCACATCAGGCAAGAGTGAAGAGGAGTCAGGTAGAGAGAAAGAACACGCATGCAACTAGTAGTATATACAAGGAAATAGAGCACGGGTCACTTTTGATCTGTTCAAAAGGAAGCCAGGACAGCAGACACCCAGTTTGCTAGGCAGGAAGGGTGCCTCTAAGTTCTTATCTTTGGCTATCACCTGAACCCTTTTGGGTATGATGTTCTAATGCCTAGGCAGCAACCTATGCTACCTTGCTGTGTCATTCCCATTACAAATGCACAGTTTCTACCCTCCCACAACTCATTCCAGTAGAAAAGATAGTCAAGAAAATGAGTGACTATTACATGTTCTAAGTGCTATAAAAGAGTGCTGTGATAGTATAGAAAATTAGCAAAGTAGACTGTAACATTTATATTGACCCTTATAAAAATCCATGGTTTCAAGGCATAATTTTAAGAAGCATTCATGCTTTGTTTCAGCTCCTTAAATTTTGTGCAAACTGCATTGTCAGCAACTCGGCATTTCTATATTTGCCACTACTGTTTCACCATTGTACTTTGCAAAGGGAAAGCCATTTATGTAAATTGTGATTCAAATCCCCTCTGTATCACCAACCATCTGTATGATCTTGCATAAGTTTCTTTGCTCTTTGTAGTCTTTATTTCCTCATTACAAAAGGGAATAATCCTACCTCTGTTGTGGGATATTGCTAAGGACTCAATGAGAAAATCATCATAGAATATTGAGTAAATGTCCATTTCCTCTCCACTTATTCCTTCTTCTTTACAAATGCAGTTATACAGTAGTACATGTATTATGTAGAACTAAAACTATACATGATTTAGGTTCTACTTTATCTTCTTTACTATTTCTGTTATACACAGTTCATAAAGATGTTTTAGAAAGAAACCAGTTCTTGATGTTGTATTTGAAGCACCACTAACATGTTAGTGAAAATTGTTTTTTTCTCATTCACAGACAACTTTCAGCAATAGAAATAACTTACAAATTTGTTTGTATTACTTACAAACAATAAAACTATATGCTTAGTCATCATTTAATTCCACATATCATTAATGTCACCAGCTATCCAAAATGGAGAAAAACAAATATTGTTACTGTATAATAAAATGTCTTGAAACTAAAGTGCCAGTAATGAAAACGAGGTCAATATAAAATATGACAAAAATGGATGTTCTGTTTATCCTAATTTACATTTTAATTCTAATTGATATTACCTTTATAATTAGAAAAAAATTCCTGAAACATGCTAAAAATCTAAGCTAAAATAATATCTATATGACTTTCTAAATTCAGATTTTAAAGCCATGACTAAATTATATTTTTAAATTTGGCTTTCCACTTCAGAGTGTGTACTTTCTGTGTCTGTCAATCTTGTTGTAGTCTTTAACTGCAGATTATTTGTGTGTACTCAGTGTTGGCTGTTACTTACCTTGAATACAAAAAGTCTCCAAATTATTCTCTTTTACTTCTTTTTAGTCCTACCAAAATTAGACAAATGCTGCTCAGATTTTCCTAAGTAATTGTAGAGAATGTTAAATACTTTATGCACCTTCAATGCCAAATTATTGTGCTAGACTTCTTGCTTGAAATCTTTAGAAAAATTTTTTCTGCCAGAGTAATACTTGTAATCAATTTTAGTTTGGTACCTTTGAGGCTGAACTGTATCTCCTGTTTTATATAGGAGGGAGGAGATGTCAAACAAGCCTTTCCATTCCTTCTCCGCAGGTACTTGAGCTGGTCCACTGTAACTTTGCTTGCTCTGCAGTAGTTAAAACTCACTCTCTGTGGACTCTTAAGAGTTCTCTATTGCTGCACCTCACTCTCCTTTAGTTCCCTGGTTCGGTCGGTGCATCTCTGTTCCAACTGGCTGCTTCTGACAACATTCTTAATCCCTGAGCCTCCAGTGCTACACCACCAGCCGTTTTTGACTGAGGTCTCCTCATACCTCCTGGTTGCCATGTTGACAGGACACATGACTACCCAGTGGTAACTGCAAAACCAAATGCTGTCCTTCTTGGCTGCATCTGATCTGTGGAAATACTTACACATCAGTTGCCCAACAAACTGTAGTTCAGGCCAGTTGCAGAGGTAGTAAGCACTCTCCTGACTCCTCAGTTAAAGCAATAAATCAGTCCTCAAATATTCAGTCCTGCTTCATGATGCACTTTTGACTTTCCCAGACATGAATCAGATACGAGTCCTCTGTGCATCCTGCCTTCAGAATATGTATTGCAAAGTGTTTTCTCCTTAAAGTGTCTACTTTATTGAGTTTGGAATGAGAAGGCAATGCTCTTCCCCTTCCTTCCCCACAGTACAGTATAGTGGTGGAGACTCACAATCTGGCAACAGCTCTCTGTAAGGAAACTTTTCTGCCTTCATCTCACACAACCCCTTCTGTGAACATTTTTATATGCTTAATCTCTCTGAGGGACAGTCTGCATATGGTGGGGGTATTGAGAATGGATGGCTATTCATACTCACTTCGGTGTCTGGTAGCTATCTTGTTGGTGTTTCAGCGGAAGCATCTAACATCCTTTTACCCCTACCACCAATATTCTGTTTAGTTCTATACTACCATATTACCATTAGTTAAATGTAAATTTTAATGAATTCACTATTGATCACAGTTTTTATATGTCTTTTACTTTTCACATTCTGAGGAGCAGCATCTGACAGAAGTCTTCTTGCTGCATTATCCTGTGGCAGAAAACAGAAGGATAAGAGAGAGCAAAAGAGAGCTAAACTTGCCCTTTTATAATAGCACCAGTTCCACCCAATGAGGGTGGAGCCTCATCACCTAATCACCTATTAAGGGACCCGTCGCTCTCTTTTTTTTTTAATATATATATATTTTATTGCACTTTAGGTTCTAGGGTACATGTGAAGAACATGTAAGATTGTTGCATAGGTAACTATATGGCAAGTGATTGCTGCCTCCATCCTCTCGTCACCTATATCTGGCATTTCTCCCCGTTTTGTCCCTCCCCAACCCCCCTACCCGCTGCTATGCCTCCCCTATTCCCCCTGACAGACCCCAGTGTGTGACGCTCCTCTCCCTGTGTCCAGGTGTTCTCATTGTTCAACACCTGCCTATGAGTGAGGACATGCGGTGTTTGATTTTCTGTTCTTGTGTCAGTTTGCTAAGAATGATGGTTTCCAGATTCATCCATGTCCCTACAAAGGACACAAACTCTTTGTTTTTTATGGCTGCATAGTATTCCATGGTGTATATGTGCCACATTTTCCTTGTCCAGTCTATCATCAAAGGACATTTGGGTTAGTTCCAGGTCTTTGCTATTGTAAACAATGCCACAATAAATACACATGTGCATGTGTCTTTATAATAGAACCATTTATAATCCTTCGGGTATATACCCAGTAATGAGATTGCTGGGTCAAATGGAATTTCTATTTCTAGGTCCTTGAGGAGTTGCCACAATGTCTTCCACAATGGTCGAACTAACTTACACTCCCAGCAACAGTGTAAAAGTGTTCCTATTTCTCCACATCCTCTCCAGCATCTGTTGTCTTCAGATTTTTTAATGATCGCCATTCTAACTGGCATGAGATGGTGTCTCAATGTGGTTTTTCAAAACCAACGAGAATGAAGACACAGCGTACCAGAATCTCTGGGACACATCTAAAGCAGTGTCTAGAGGGAAATTTATAGCAATAAATGCCCACATGAGAAGCAAGGAAAGATCTAAAATTGACACCCTATCATCAAAATTGAAAGAGCTATAGGAGCAAGATCCACAAAACTCAAAAGCTAGCAGAATACA
>CAUYLG010022380.1:0-24747 GCA_963573385.1 Cacajao melanocephalus | reverse complement strand
AAAAACAAACCATTCAAAAGTGGGTGAAGGATATGAACAGACACTTTTCAAAAGAAGACATATATGAGGCCAACAAACATATGAAAAAATGCTCATCATCACTGGTCATTAGAGAAATGCAAATCAAAACCACATTGAGATCCTGTCTGACGCCAGTTAGAATGGCGATCATTAAAAAATCTGGAGACAACAGATATTGGAGAGGATGTGGAGAAACAGGAACACTTTTATACTGTTGGTGGGAGTGTAAATTAGTTCAACCATTGTGGAAGACAGTGTGGCAAATCCTCAAGGACCTAGAAATAGAAATTCCATTTGACCCAGCAATCCCATTACTGGCTATATATCCAAAGGATGATAAATCATTGTATTATAAAGACACATGCATACGTATGTTCACTGTGGCACTGTTTACAATAGCAAAGACCTGGAACCAACCCAAATACCCATCAATGATAGACTGGACAGGAGAAATGTGGCACACATACACCATGGAATACTATGCAGCCATAAGAAGCGATGAGTTTGTGTCCTTTATAGGGATATGGATGAATGTGGAAACCATCATTCTCAGCAAACTGAAACAAGAACAGAAAATCAAACACTGCATGTTCTCACTCATAGGTGGGTGTTGAACAATGAGAACACATGGACACAGGGAGGGGGCATCACACACTGGGGTCTGTTGGGGCAGACTAAGGGAGGGACTGCGAGGGGTAGAGTGTTGGGGAGGGATAACATGGGGAGAAATGCCAGATATAGGTGATGGAGATGGAGGCAGCAAACCACATTGCCATGTAGGTACCTATGCAACAATACTGCATGTTCATCACATGTACCCCAGAACCTAAAGTGCAATAAAATATATATTAAAAAATATATATTTGCAAGCAGCTTCTAAACTAGAAAATGAGAGGATAGGTTTAGAGATAGTTTCTACATACATGGAAGAGGACAAACAATGTTAGTTTAAAAACTCCAGAAGTTAGAATAAAATGAAGCAAGACTCTTTAGGACTTTCTCACTGCTTCGAGAAAGTAGCCTAGCTAGGGTTGAAGTAAACTGCAAGAGCTGTCTAGTAACACCATCTCAATCCAGAGGTTTCTTAAATTCCAGAACATAAGAGTTTCAAATATTAAGACTTTCCTACATTTCTTAGTGAACATCACAAATGTCTTTTGCTGCCTTCTTTTGGAAGCATACCAACAGCCCAAAACTCATAAACTATCACTAATTGCTTACTCTTCAGATACCCATTGGCTACACAGCTTGTGGTAGAATGGGCACTTATTTTATTGTTTTAAAATGGACTAACGAGTGAATACAGCCACAGAGATGCCTAGTACTATTCACTGAAAATGTTTGAAGCAAAAGGTATGAGTAATGGCATAAAACACAATTTTTTTTTGCTATAATGAACATGTCTTACCTATGTAACAAAAAGACTTTAAGAAAAATAATGACAGTATCTGATACGCGGCAGTCTGTTACCTTTAGACAAGGTTATGATAGTTCTACTGTCACTTTAACAGTATTAGTTCATTTACATAACACAGTAAAATCCCAGATCTAAAGATGTTTTCATATATATGTCGCATCATGTAAGTCACCAAGATAACAAATGACTTTTCTTGACATGGAATGTATATAAGTTGGTTTTATAGAAAGACTGAAGTAGAGGCTGAGAATATATAAAGAATTGAGGCTATTTACAATATATATATTCTTGATTTAAAATATTTTTGTAGCTTTAAATAACAGCTTTAATTAAAATCTTTCCATTTTAATGTGTTAAACATAAAATCTAATTCTTGTACAGCCTCTTCTCCTGTGCTAATATTTTACTTATGCTTCAGCTGTTTAAATGTTGCTGCACAGTTTAATTACTTTTCTTTGCACTAGAGTAATTTGTCTGGTGCTTGTTGCCTATGGCATTATATCCTTTGTAAACTTGCAGTTACCTTATGTCTATCTCTTTCCCTTGGAATTTTTTGCCATTTCCCATTCTTGCTCAAACATGTCTATTTCTATTAACCTTTTTGCTGCCATAATTTTAAAAATAATTTACTTTTACCTTAAAATTTTTACATAAAATGCATTCAGGTGATTCAAAAAAATAATATAAAGAGGTACATAATAAAAGCTTTCTCCCACCTCTGCTCTAATCTGCCTCATTCCTTCCTATGCCCTCACTCTGGATAAGTTATTTTATTAGTTTATTATCTGTCTTTAGAAAGTTTTTATATTCTTAACCTTTTTGGTTGTTTTTTTTTTTTCTTTCTCTTTTTTTTAGAGACAGGGTCTTTCTCTGTTGTCCAAGCTGGAGTGTAGTGGCACAATCACAGCTCACTCCAGCCTCAAATTCCTGTGCTTAAGCTGATTCTCTAGCCTTAACCTCCCAAGGAGCTGGGACTACAGCTGCACGTCACCATGCCCAACTAATTTTTAAGTAGAGACAGTGTCTTGCTTTGTTGCCAAACCTGGTCTCAAATTCCTGGCTTCAAGTAATCCTCCTGTTTCGGCCTCCCAAAGTACTGGGATTACAGGCATAAGCCATGACACCTGGACTTTTTAAATTTTTCTTTGCAATTTATAGTCTTAATTTTACATAGTCTTATTTTTAACCCATCTCTTATCCACTTAACAATATATCTTGAAGGTATTGCCATTTTAATAGACAGATAGCATCACCATTCTTTTCATAGTTCCCTAGTTTTCCATTGTATAAATGTACCGTATTTTATAAACTAGATTCCTATTGATGGGTATTTGAGTTGCTTCCAACCTTGTTTTTATAAATATTGCTGCCATATATAACTTACTACATATACCATTTCTTACTTGTGCAGGTTTGTCTTTAGGATAATTTACCAGAAATGCAATTGCCTGGTCAAAGGGTATATGCATTTGCAATTTAGATAACTATCCCAGGGGCAGAGTATGAAAAAACTTATTTATCCACAGCCTCACCAACATAGTGAGGCGATAGGTGGGAAAAAATATCGTAGCATTGCTTTAATTTGCATGACTTTTATATGCATATTTGAACACATTTTCATATGCTTGAGGGTCATTTGAATGTCTTTTAACGTAAACTGTCTGCTGATTTTTCTCTAGGTTGCTTATCAATTCCAAGGAGCAATTTGTATTTCTCTCTGTTTTAAGTTAGAATGTATTTCCCAGGTTGTCTTTGACTTTATGTTTGTAGTTCAAGAATGTCATTCTACAGAAGACTAAGCATAAAGAGGCCTTGCAGAGGCCTACAGAAGACTATGCATATAAAACTAAGCATATAGTTGTGTTTTGCCCAATGTTACACAGTTCATCCAAGAGTTAGTCTATAACTGAATTAACATGTGATTAGGCCGAAGAGGTAAAGGAGAAAGAAGTGAACAAACACTAATTCAACATATTAATTTAACAAATCCATTCAGCTAACATATATTTAGCACCTACTATGTGCCATGCAGTTTTTAAACCTCAGTGACTAAAAGAATACAGTACCATAAATTGATGAAGGAGAATCAAATGAAGGAATTGAAAACAGGTACTCAAACAAGTACATGTACACATATGTTCACAGAAGCACTATTCACAGTAGTGGAAACAGCACTTGGATGAATGAATAAATAAACTGTGGTATATATGCAAAATAAAAAATATTATTCATCCATAAGTTAGGTATATACTGTCAACTAGAAGCTTATGCTAATATACTGCCTCTGTGATTTTCTCTTTCTTTTCTAAATCACTAATTTCACCTAAGAAACTGTCTTTTAAATTCTAGACTCATTAAAAATTTTAATAATTAAAGATAGTGTCATTGATTTTATAAAAGAAAAGATTATTCATCTATAAAAACGAATGAAGTACTAATACATGCGACAGCTTGGATGAACCTCAAAAACATTATCCTAAGTGAAAAAAGCCAGAGACAAAGGCCCTATATAATTCCTTTTTACATGAAATACCTATAAATCCATAGAAACAGAATGCATATTGGTGGTTGGCAGGGGCTAGGGAGAGAAGGCAACAGAGACAAACTGCTTAATGGATAAGTTTTACTTTAAGCGATGGAAATGCTTTGGAACTAGATAGAGGTAGTGGTTGCACAACATTATGAATGTACAAAATTTCCCTGAATTGTTCACTTTAAAATGGTTATTGTGACTGGGTGTGGTGGCTCACACCTGCAATCCTAGCACTTTGGTAGGTAGAGGCAGGCTGATAGCTTGAGTTTGGGAGTTCAAGACCAGCCTCGGCAATAAGGCGAAACCCCCATTTCTACAAAAAATACAAAAATTAGCCAGGTGTGGTGGCACGTGTCTGTAGTCCCAACTACTTGGGAGGCTGAGGCAGGAGGATCGCTTTAATCTGGGAGGTTTAAACTGGCTGCAGTAAGTCCTGATCATGCCACTGCACTCCAGCCTGGGTGACAAAGTGAGTTCCTATCTCCAAAAAAAAAGGTTAATTTTATGCTATGAGTACTTCACCTCAATAAATTGTTTTTAGAAATCAGATGATGGGACTGTTTACATGTAAAAAGGAAAGGTCTTGTTTCAGATATGTTGAAATTGAGATTTGGGGAAGATAACCAGGCAGAGATTTCTAGAAGATAGCTAGAACTATAAGTCTGGAATTAGGGGAGAGACTAGGGCTAGAGACAAAGATTTGAGGGAAAATAGCTCAAAGTTGCAGAAAGGTAGACTATATAGAAAGATTTGTATCTTGGGGCAGAAATGGGAGTTAAAGAAAAGGAATTAATAAAGAAAACAATGAGCTATCAAAGGAGTAGGAGAAAAATAAGTTACTGTAGTATCAGAGTCCAGAGAGAATTCTGAAATGAACAAGTGGTCAATATATCAATGAATAAGAGAAGTACAGAAGTACAAGAATTGAGAAAGAGTAAGCCTAGGTAAGTTAGGTCACATTGTGCATCACAAAAACAACAACAACAAACAAGTCATTTCTGTACCCTATAATATAAAACAAAGAAGCACAAATCATGTTTGTACAGGAGATCTCTCCCACATATTTTTGTTTTGATTAAATAATGTTTCGAAAAGGAAAACCATCAATAAAAATGATTTGGAAACAAAACTTGAAATCAATAAACTTTCAGGCTTAAAGACTCTTTACATGCCAGAATCTCTGGGACACATTTAAAGCAGTGTCTAGAGAGAAATTTATAGTATTAAATGCCCAGAGAAGCGAGGAAAGATACAAAATCGACACCCTATCAACACAATTAGAAGAACTAGAGGAGCAAAATTAAACAAATTCAAAAGCTAGCAGAAGACAAAAAATAACTAAGATCAGAGCAGAGCTGAAGGTGATAGAGACAAAAAATCCCTTCAAAAAAATCAATGAATCCAGGAGCTGGTTTTTTGAAAAGATCAACAAAATAGATAGACCGCTAGCCAGACTAATAAAAAAGAAAAGAGAGAAGAATCAAATAGATGTAATAAAAAATTATAAAGGAGATATCACCACCAATTCCACAGAAATGCAAACTATCGTCAGAGATTACTAAAAACACCTCTATGCACATAAACCAGTAAATCTAGAAGAAATGGATAAATTCTTGGACACTTACACCCACCCAAGACTAAACCAGGAAGAATTTGTATCTCTGACTAGACCAATAACAAACTCTGAAGTTGAGGCAGCAATTAATAGCCTACCAACCAAAAAAAAAGTCCAGGACCAGACGAGTTCACAGTCGAATTCTACCAGAAGTACAAAGAAGAGCTGGTACCATTGCTTCTGAAACCATTCCAAACAATACAAAAAGAGGGAATCCTCCCTAACTCATTTTATGAGACTAACATAATCCTGATACCAAAATCTGGGAGACACACAACTAAAAAAAAAAATTTCAGGCCAATATCCATGACGAACATTGATGCGAAAATCTTCAATAAAATACTGGCAAACCGAATCCAACAGCACATCAAAAACTTTAACCATCACAATCAAGTTGGCTTCATCCCGGGAATACAAGGCTGGTTCAACATATGCAAATCTATAAACACACTCCATCATATAAACAGAACCAAAGACAAAAACCACATGATTATCTCAATAGATGCAGAGAAGGCCTTCAGCAAAACTCAAAAGCCCTTTATGCTAAAAACTCTCAATAAATCAGGTATCAATGGAACATATCTCAAAATAATAAAAGCTATTTATGACAAACTCACAGCCATTATCATACTGAATGGGCAAAAACTGGAAGCATTCCCTTTGAAAACTGGCAGTAGACAATGGTGCCTTCTCTCACCAATCCTATTTAACATAGTATTGGAAGTTCTAGCCAGAGCAATCAGGCAAGAAAAAGAAATAAAGGGTATTCAATTAGGAAAAGAGGAAGTCAAATTGTCTCTATTTGCAGACAACATGATTGTATATTTAGAAGACCCAATCATCTCAGCCCAAAATCTCCTTAAGCTGATAAGCAACCTCAGCAAAGTCTCAGGATACAAAATCAATACGCAAAAATCACAAGCATTCCTACATACCAATAACAGACAAACAGACAGCCAAATCATGAGCAAACTCCCATTCACAATTGCTACAAAAAGAATAAAATACCTAGGAATACAACTAACAAGGGACATGAAGGACCTCTTCAAGGAGAACTATAAATCGCTGCTCAAAGAAGTAAGAGAGGACACAAACAAATAAAAAATATTCCATACTCATAGTTAGGAAGAATCAATATCATGAAAATGGCCATACTGCCCAAAGTAGTTTACAGATTCAATGCTATCCCCATCAAGCTACCATTGACATTCTTCACAGAACTGGAAAAACCACCTTAAACTTCATATGGAACCAAAAAAGAGCCTGCATAGCCAAGACAACCCTAAGCAAAAAGAACAAGGCTGGAGGCATCATGCTACCTGACTTCAGACTATACTACAAGGCTACAGTAATCAAAATACCACAGTACTGGTACCAAAACAGAGATACAGAACAATGGAACAGAAGAGAGGCCTTAGAAGTAACGTCACACATCTATAACCATCTGATCTTTGACAAACCTGACAAAAACAAACAATGGGGAAAGGATTCCCTGTTTAATAAATGTTGTTGGGAAAACTCGCTAGCCATATGCAGAAAGCTGAAACTGGACTCCTTCCTTATACCTTACAATAAAATTAACTCCAGATGAATTAAAGATTTAAACATAAGACCTAACACCATAAAAACCCTAGAAGAAAACCTTGGCAATACCTTTCAGGACATAGGCATAAGCAAGGACTTCATGACTAAAACACCAAAAGCAATGGCAACAAAAGCCAAAATAGACAAATGGGACCTAATTTAACTCCAGAGAGAAACAATCTCTGGATTATTTGTACAACAAAAGAAACAATCATTTGTTCTTTTGTACAGCAAAAGAAACAATCATTAGAGTGAACTGGCAACCAACAGAATGGGAAAAAAATTTTGCAATCTATCCATCTGACAAAGGGCTAATATCCAGAATCTACAAGTAACTAAAACAAATTTATAAGAAAAAAACAAACAACCTCATCAAAAAGTGGGCAAAGGATATGAACACACTTTTCAAAAGAAGACATTTATGCAGACAACAAACATACGAAAAAATGCTCATCATCACTGGTCATTAGAGAAATGCAAATCAAAACCACATTGAGATACCATCTGACGCCAGTTAGAATGGCGATCATTAAAAAATCTGGAGACAACAGATACTGGAGAGGAAGTGGAGAAATAGGAATGTTTTTACACTGTTGGTGGGAGTGTAAATTAGTTCAACCATTGTGGAAGACAGTGTGGAGATTCCTCAAGGATCTAGAAATAAAAATACCATTTGACCCAGCAATCCCATTACTGGGTATATATCCAAAGGACGATAAATCATTCTATTATAAAGACACGTGCACACATATGTTCACTGCAGCACTGTTTACAATAGAAAAGACTTGGAACCAACCTGAATGCCCATCAGTGATAGACTGGACAGGGAAAATGTGGCACATATACACCATGGAATTCTAAGCAGCCAAAAAAAAGGATCAGTTCATGTTCTTTGCAGGGACATGGATGAATCTGGAAACCATCATTCTCAGGAAACTGACACAAGAACAGAAAACCAAACACCACATGTTCTCACTCACAAGTGGGAGTTGAACAATGAGAACACATGAACACATGGAGGGGAACATCACACCCTGGGGCCTGTTGAGGGGTGGGGGAGTCTAGGGGAAGAATAGTAGGGATTGAGGAGGGATAACATTAGGTGAAATACCTAATGTAGGTGATGAGGGGATGGATGCAGCAAACCACCATGGCATATGTATACCTATGTAATAATTCTGCACGACCTGCACATGTACCCCAGAAATTAAAGTATAATAAAAAAAATCTAACTAGGATCTAAGCCTATATGCATCTCTTTTGATTTAAATAAAACAGATTTCTTTGAGCAAATGACAGATCCAGAAAAGGTAGGAGCTGGGTACAGAAATATTAATGGTTGAAGTATATGATAATCTTTCTTCAACTCAAATCTAATGTTTTCAATTAAAGAATAAAACTTAAGACATTGCTCTGAAGGTTAAATGTATAAGGAGTTACATACATATATATGTATGGACCTGTGTATATGTGTAAGTATGTATGTATGTATACAAATCTATCTATCTATCTATCTATCTATCTATATTTTTTTTTAGACAGAGTCTCACTTTGTTACCCAGGCTGGAGTGCAGTGGGGTGATGTCAGCTCACTGCAACCTCCACCTCCTAGGTTCAAGTGCCTTTTATGCCTCAGCCTCCCAAGTAGCTAGGATTACAGGCATGTGTCACCGTGCCCAGCTCTTTTTGTATTTTTAGTAGAGGCGGGGTTTCACCACGTTGGCCAGGCTAGTCTTGAACTCCTGACCTCAAATGATACATCCACCTCAGCCTCCCAAAGTGCTGGGATTATAGGCATCAAGGTTACAATCTAGTGAATACAAAATTCTTTGAATTATGACTGGAATATAGATCTTATAAATTCAGATACCATTTTTTTCATTATGCTGTATTTACTCCGCAGAGCACCAGAAAATAACAAGGTCCTTGTTATGCAGCAAAAAAACAAGTTATCATTAAACATTAGCTTTCTCACTTCCTCTGTTCCTGAAGTTGGAGTTTAGGGGTTTAATGAAACCAAGGGTGTTAGGGTCTGGTGAGATGTGAGAGGAGCAGCAGTGGTCCCCTACATCCCTAAGGTTTCCTTTCCTATCCAGTCTCCCCTACTTTAGGGCCAAAACATCTCCCTCTAATCAAAACAAAACCTAGAGCTCTTTGTTTTCCCATTTGTAAAACAAGAATAATTTCCATGGGCCGTTCCAGTTTTCATATTTTATAATTGATTGTCAAGAATATTCAGATACCTTCTAAGTTCATGGCATACTCAGTTGTTGAACAAATATTCCTACTGCCTACATCTAAACTTTCCAAGTGTCCTTTCTTTTTCTTTTCTTTCTTCTTTGCTTTTTTTTTTTTTGAGATGGAGTGTCCCTCTGCTGCCCAGGCTGGAGTGCAACAGCACAATCTCGGCTCACTGTAACCATCACCACCCAAGTTTAAGTGATTCTCCTGGCTCAGCCTCCCACGCTGGGATTACAGGTGCGTGCCACCATGCCTGGCTAATTTTTGTATTTCTAGTAGAGATGGAGGGTTCACCATGTTGGCCAGGCCGGTCTTGAACTTCTAATCTCAGGTGATCCACCCGCCTCAGCCTCTCAAAGTGTTGAGATTACAGGCGTGAGTCACTATGCCCAGACCCAACCATTCTTTCTGTTCCTAACTCCTCAGTGACTCTGATCCATAAATAATCCATCCTTTCTCCGAAATTTTTGGTGTCTCCTTTTCCTTAACATTTAGACATGTTCAAATATCTCTCATCTAACTATTAGATTGTAAGAAACTTAAAAGACTTATCAACCAAATGCAATGTATAGACCTTTAGGTCCTGATTTGAATAAATCAACTGTAAAAAAAGTTTAAGACATAATCAGGAAAATTTGAACACTGATTAGGTATTTAATATTACAGAATTATCATTAATTTCTTTTTGGTATAATGATATTGTGGGGATATATGAATATATATATATACTGAATATATACTGAAATATTTATGGATGAAATAATAGAATGTATAATAAAACAGTTTGGTTAGAGTTTACAGAAACAAGTTTACGAATCAGTAATTATTGAAACTGGGTGATGGTTATACTGGGAGAGATTCATGGTATTATTATTTAAAATTTCCTCACCACAATTTCTTCTCTTAAAACTTTTCCTGATAAATAACCCCATTATTCAGTCATTCATTCTGTCTCCATATCTTCGTTTCCTGTTTACTCAACCGTGAGTAAACAGGTGAGTTTATTCATATATATATATATATATGATTGTGTGTCCACTAATACCATTGCTCTTGCTAAGCTCACTTTCTAACTGAAAAATCCAATGGAAGCCTTTTAATTCTTATATCAATCCATTTATTGAGTCATTTAGAGGAAAAGGAACTACTCAAGTCTTAGCATAATAGTTAAAAAGACGAAACAAATGGATCCTCTTCTGCTTGAAACCTGTCCCTTTGGCTCCATAACACCACTCTGATCGACTTCTTTTCCTATCTTTTACTGTCTCCTTTGTAAGTTTATTTTCTGTAAATAAACCTTAAATATTGGTGTTTTCTCTTTCTGATCCTCTTCCCATCTATATACCACACCTGAGCACTCCAACTACCTCTATGGTTTCTATATGTATACTAATAATTCCAGCCAAGACCTCACTTTGGAGATGCAAACTGGTATATCAAAATTCATGCTAGTCATTACCACCAAGTTGTCCCACAGAAGCCTAATTTAAAATTACATTTTTCACAACTGAACTCAATAACTTCCTCTCATTGTACCTTGACTAGTATATCCTACCTCTATGAGTCATGTCATCAAGAGCTAGGAATACCAGTCAAAAGAGTCATTAGAAAATAGGATCAGTATCTAGAGGTTATGGAGCCAATAGCATTGAAAATGCAGCAAGGACAAATGGTATAGGCAGAATAGAGCAGTAGTTCTCAAAAGGTGTTGCCTACATCATCATCATCATCATCATCATCAACTGGGAGCTTGTTAGATAAGCAAACTCTCTGCCTCGACACCAGCCCTGCATAATTAAAAACACTGGTGGTGGGGCGCAGAAGTCTATGTTTTAACAAGTCTTCCAAGTGATTCGGCTGCATGTTCGTCTAAGAAGCCCTGGAAGAGAGCATAGACACAGGGCTTTCCTATGGCTCCTGAGGCTAATGATGAGGAAATGTGACCTGAATGCTTAATAGTCGAGGTCGGGAACGATTCTTGATTCCATACTCCCTTACCTTTGCTACAAATAATGTTTACCAAGTTCTGAACACTTTATCATTTTTTAAATAATATTTTTAAAATTGAGATACAACATATAAAGTGCATAAATCTTAAGCATACAGACTTACACCTTTTAATGTAACCAACACACACACAAGATATAGAACGTCTCAGCACCCCTGAAAACTTCCTCATATTCCTCTCAGTCATTACCCATCTTTTAGGTAAGCACAAATCTGATCTGAATCACCATAGATTAGTTTTTCTTGTTCTTGAGATTCACATTAATAGCAAAATTTTTTTAAGTGTCTGATTTGTTCCGCTCAATGTAACGTCTATGAAATTCACTTATGTGGTTGAATGTGTCAGCAGTTCATTCATGTTGTGTTCCATTGTAAGAATGCATCACATTTTAGCTACCCATTCACCTGTTGGCAGGTATTTGGGTTGTTTGCACTATTAAGAATGTTTGCTTTCATAAAGAAAATATACAAACGGCCAACAAACATGAAAAAATGCTCAACATGCCTAATGATCAGGGAAATGCAAATCAAAACCACAATGCAATATCTCCTTACTCCTGTAAGAATGGCCATAATCAAAGGACCAAAAAACAGTAGATGTTGGCATGGATGCAGTGAACAGGGAACACTTCTACACTGCTGGTGGGAATGTAAACTAGGACAGCCACTATGGAAAACAGTGTGGAGATTCCTTAAGGAACTAAAAGTAGAACTACAATTTGATCCAGCAATTCCACTATGGGTATCTACCCAGAGGAAAATAAGTTATTATATGAAAAAGATACTTTCTCACACGTTTAAAGCAGCACAATTCGCAATAGCAAAATTGTGGAACCAGTCCAAATGTCCATCAATCAACGAATGGATAAAAAAACTGTCATATATATATATATATATATATATATATATATATATATATACACACACGCTGGAATACTACTCAGCCATAAAAAGAAATGAATTAACAGCATTTGCAATGGCCTGGATGAGATTAGAGACTATTATTCTAAGTGAAGAAACTCAGGTATGGAAAGCCAAACATCCTATGTTCTCACTGATATGTAGGCACTAGGCTATGAGGATGCAAAGGCATAAGAATGATACAATGGACTTTGGGAACTTGGGGGGAAGAGTAGGAGGGGGATGAGGGATAAAAGACTACAAATATGGTGTGGTATATACTGCTTGGGTGATGGGTGCACCAGGTTCTCACAAATCTCCACTAAAGAACTTACTCATGTAACCAAATACCACCTGTATCCCCAATAACTTATAGTAAAATAGAATTTTTAAAAAAGTTTGCTTTTATAAATAAAACTATCATGTAATTCTCATACATGTCTTCTGGTAGAAGGAAGTACTTATTTCTCCTAGGTATCACCAGGGCTGGGAGCATTAACTGAGATGAGGGTGAGGGTGTGTGTGTGTGTGTGTGTGTGTGTGTGTATGCATGCATGTGTGTAGCTTTAGCAGATATAATCAGATAGTTTGCCACAGTGAAGGTACCAATTTCCATTCTCACCAAAAATGTTGGAGAGCTCCAGTTGTTCCATACCTTCACCATCAATCAATATTGATTGCCAGACTTTTTTATTTTACACATTCCACTGGTCATGTAGGTCATGTAATGGTATCTCATTGGAACCTTAATTTGCTTTTAATTAGTAATGATGTTGTGTACCTTTTCATATGTCTTTTAGGCATCTGGATATAATCTTTTGTGAACTAGGGCTACATGTTTCAACATGAATAAGTTTCAAAAACATAATATTAAGTCAAAAAAGCAAGTTGAAAAATGGCACACAGTATTATAATACCATTAATTTAAAGATGCAAAATAATATTGTTTATGCATATTAGTGTACATGCACGTGTACACACACACACACACACACACACACATAAAGTAAATATGCATGGGAATTGAAACCCCTGCATAAACACACACACCCCTACATAAAGTAAATATGCATGGGAATTGAAACCAAAATCAAGACAGACTGAGGAGATAGGGAAAGAGGGGTTTTGGAAGATAAATGGAAGACTTCAAATGAATCTACAGTTTCATTTAAAAATTGTGAAGCAAGAATAAGAAATATTCAGTTTTATTTTTTCTAGGTATTAGTAATCTGAATGTTTTTTCTGTTCTCCATTTTTTTTTTTTGAGTTGGAGTCTCACTCTGTTGCCCAGGAGCCGGAGTGCGGTGGTGCAATATCGGCTCACTGCAACGTCCGTCTCCCAGGTTCAAGCGATTCTCCTGCCTCAGCCTCCTGAGTAGCTGGGATTACAGACGCGCTCCATCATGCCCAGCTAATTTCTGTATTTTCAGTAGAGACTGGGTTTCACCATGCTAGCCAGGCTGTTCTCAAACTCCTGAGCTCGTGATCCACCCACCTCGGCCTCCCAAAGTACTCAAGTGCTGAGATTACAGCCCTGAGCCACCGTGCCCAACCCTGTTCTCCATTCTTATCTCTATACTTAAAATAACTAAAAACGAAAAAACAAAAAACAACATTCCAAGCATATGCAAAGGCAAAGAGAATGATGACCACAGTAATTTATAAAGGGAAGAGATGTAAAAGAAGTACGGTTCCTTTCCTCATTCAAGGACAAATTGGACAAGAAGATCCTAAAGAGCCTTCCTATCTCTGACATCTACTAATCCCTAAAGAGTACTTTGATATTTCTACCTACATTGTAGTGTGACTAATAGCAATAATATTGATAATGTAGTCCTTGAGAATAAATTTCTCCAACAGATAGAATGCTTTATACCTACGGACTCATTATCCCTACATAGAAGATAGGATGTATTATTCCATTTTATAGATGAAGAAATTGAGGCATACAAGAGTGTTATTTATTGAGAAATTAAGCTCACAGAAAATCTTTAAAAATCCTGATTGCAAAATTGTAAGGGCAGGGAGTGGATAATGAAAATGAATAAATATAATTGTTAATTTAAACTTCAACAGTTTTGAAGGCCATGCCTATTTGATGTTCACATTTATTGATTAATTTATTCATTCATTCATGTATTCCTTAAAACAAATTACTGTCTTTATTAAGTGGAGGAAACTATGATAGGACTGTAATTATAAAATCAAATATGGTCTCTGCCCTCAAATAGTTTTACTGAGGGTGAGATCTAGATAAACAAAATCTCCAGTAAACTGGTAAGTAGAGCTATATATACTGCCAGGGAATACAGAGTTGAAGGGGACTGGGGCATGGATTGTTTGTTGTACTTGTGTGTGCATGTGCAAAATAAGAAAACCTAGTAGTGTTACCTGGTATAAGTGTTCCTGAAAAGTTTCAGAGGTATTCTTTTTCCTTTTTGTAAATCATTAATATGGAAATAGCATATCTTGAAAACTGAAAATTAGCATTCAGTTTTCACAGATGAACAGAAAATTATTTATTGTTTCTTAATTTTAAAAAAGCACAATGCAGCTACAACCCAAAGGTTAATTTTTGTGTTTAATGTGACACAATTTTTCAAAGTGGGTAGTCTTCCTCTTCTTGAAGTCAAATGAATAACCTCCTGGAAGATTAAAAATGTATAACTATTAACATTTAGGAATATTTCTAAGGCTTTTTTATCATTATTAACAAATGTATCTGTAGAAGTCAGAGAAATAGTAGCCTCCCTGGAGCACAACATTTCTAACAATTAGATATCTTTTGTGAGAAGTCCAGAAAAGGTATGACTGATTGTTTTCTTGGATTAAACTGATGGTTCTAAATGAAAAACAAATTAGGTGCAGATGTTCAGTACATTGAGATTAATTTTATTCTAGTGGGTACCATTTCTCCAGTTCCTTGGACTAACAGTAATTTGTTTCCAGAGACGTGAACATGTGTCAAAATAACTAAGCCAAGCAGCACAGTTCAATAAGTTTTTCCACACATACATATATTTTTAAAGTAGATAAATGTTTCCAATAAACGAAAGGTCTCGCATTTGTTAGTTATGACTTTCTACATAAGTAAAATAAAATTCATTCAACCAAGACATGTCAGACCCTACTAGATTCAGAGATTCAAAAACAAAGAAAAAAGGTTCTTACCTGGAGCTCCAGTCTAGTAGATAAGAGACAAGTAAGCAATAATTACAGTATAAGGTAATGAGGCTCTAATAGAGACGTGAGCAAAATGCTGTAAGAATAAGAGCTTTTCCCTCAAATGAACCCAAGAAAAGATAACACAATAATACAGATCACTATCACACACACGCAAAAACTAAACACATAATAAATAACGTATGAGAATGTTTGGTCTTTTTAGGTCAGTAATAACAATGAGTATATATTATGGCTATAGATATTTTATATAACACATGAATTATAAGGTAGATCAATCAGCTTTAATTACGATTTAATATCTTTATCCATGATCATTGTAAGCAACTTAAGAGCAGGAATCATGTTTAACTTTGTGTTCCAAGGCCTAACACGATACCTGCTATATAATAGTTTTAACACATGTTGAATGAATGCATACACATATACATGAGTGTTCATGATTACATAAATAGCACACTTCTGCATTCATGGATACTAAGTGGGACAGACAATACTTGGAAAGGATATTTGATATCCAATATATCAGAAGGTTCACTAAACAAAGGGAAATGAAGTTTAATAGGGATGGGTACTGAGAGCACCTATCTATAAGCTAACATATGTGATTCATTTTTTTTTCATATTCTCTCTAGTTGTATGATCATAACTACATAGTAGATATTCAACAAATGCTTGTTGAATGAACACTTCTACCTCCACAACATATCTGTTGAACCCAACTTCTCTCTATTGGCCTGAACTTTAATAGCATTCTATGTATCCCCACTCTTTCTCTTCCAAAGTAGCTTTAGTTGCCATATTAGTCCCCCTAAAATACACTGATTATGTAACTTTTATTTTCAAATTTCCCAAATGGCTCCCTAGTATTCAGGATCCCTCATTAAAAAAAAAATGCATAGGTAGTTCATAGTACAAAAGCCTAGAACTGACACAGAGCAGATACTAAATGGCCAAAAATTAATGAACTAGGCTGTGTTGGAAAATTAGTTATCCATATGTTTTAAAATGAGAATGGATCCCTACACAAAAATCAATTTGTTATGTATTAAGAGATTTAAACATAAAAGAAAACATATGATAATTTAAAACCATCTCTACTCAGCTCTCTAGTCTCCCAGCTGTTGTTTACTACTGGGTTTCTTAGTGTACCTCCCTATACAAGCACAGTTTAGGACTCTGTTAAAAATTTGTGAGGATTTGTATCCAGATTCCTTCTCTGCAATTTTCTCCTCTCCAGGATTTTGACCTTCAAGTTCCAGCCACTATTATCTCGAAACTCTGCCTCAGTTTCTTCAGCCCGGTAAGACTGCTGCTTCCTGTTAGAGTTGTATTCTTTTGCATTCCAATTTGGAAAATGTTATAAAAGAGAAGGCCAGGATGAATGTGGTGCTCACTTCACCTGCTTCTCTTCTCTGAATGATTGTAGTCTCTTAGATCCTGCCTGTGCTGATTCTTCCCAATGCCTTCAAACAGTGTATATGGTATTTTTTTTTCAGTTTTTATAGACTTTTTTGGCAGGCAAGTTAGTTTAAAATAAGCCATCCTGGCCAGAACTGATGCCTAGTTGTGAACTGATGCCTAGTTTTGTTGGTTTCTCATTTTTCTAATTCCTTGTTTAAAAAATATTTTTTTAAATGTATTTACATTTTTTTTTTTTTGAGGCAGGGTCTCACTCCAGTCCCCTGGGCTGAAGTGCAGTGGTGTGATATGTCCTCACTGCAGACTTCCCAGGCTCAAGCGATCCTCCCACCTCAGCTTCCTAAGTAGCTAGAAGTACAAGTGCTCATTACCATGACTAACTAATTTGTGTGTGTGTGTGTGTGTGTGTGTGTGAGTGTTGTGTGTTTGTTTAGTAGAGACAGGGTTTTGCCATGTCGCCCAGGCTGGTCTTGAACCTCTAGCCTCAAGTGACCCACCCGCCTTGGCCTCCCAAAGTTCTAGGATTATAGGTGTGAGCCACTGCGTCTGGCCAGATTCCTTCTTTTAATTATTTATAATATGAAATAAAATACAGATTTTTTTGAGACAGGATCTTGCTTTGTTGTCTGGGCTGGTCTCAAACTCCAGGGCTCAAGCAGCCCTTCTGCCTCAGCCTCTCAAGGAGCAAGGACTATAGGTATGTAGTCATAATTTTTTTTTTTTTTAAATAAATGGAGTCTCTCTATGTTGCCCTGACTGGTCTTGAACTCCTGGCCTTAACAGAACCTCTTGCCTGGGCTTTCTAAAGTACTGAAATTACAGGTGTGAGCCACTGTTCTTGGCTGATTTCTTCTTTTATATCTTCAAACATTTCATCAGTGGTTATTTTATATAGTGTCTCTAATGATGCCAATCCCTGATGTTTTTCACAGACTAAATCTGTTTGTTGTTTCTGCTGACTCTCATTCATAGTAGACTGATCCCTTATGTGTTTGGTGATCTTTCATTGTAATTTCATGTTTGGTTTATTTAATCTGGGAAAATCCTGCAAGTTTAACATAAAGATTTTTTTTTTTGAAGAGAATTTGTGCTTGTGTCTGTTTGAAGGCAAGGAGTATCACAGACCTGGAACATACTATCTCCAACTATTCTTTGAAAATTATTCGTAGATCATTTACTATCTTATTCCTGACTGTTGTATACTATCTTTGATTTCTTTAATGCTGGTGCTTTTTTATAAAGCACAAATGAATTAACACAATACCCAGATTTAATTGGACAGAGGAGAATACTAAAGAATTATTATTATCCTTTTCTGGGAATTCTAGTGTTAGTGTGATCATTACTGCTTTTGGGAAGCAGGTAAAAACAAACAGCAACACAGAAAAAGGGAGGAAATGCATAATTATCAGATACTTGAAAGAACATGAGATCTGTTATGAAATCAACTATGTAAATACTGCCATATAAATCATAGTTCGATTTATTCTTTGACACTATGAAAAACTTATAATTAAAAAAATCAAAGTAGAAACAAAAAAACAAAAGAAAACAATGCATGGTATCTGATGAAAAGATTTACAGCTAACATGTCTGGTTAGCTGTAAATCTTGGTCATATAATACTTCTACAAAAATGTTATACTGTTGGATCATCAACTGAAATCCTCACTTTCACCACATAATCTACTCAATATTAAGCTAGGTTCCTTCACTCTACATTTTTGAAGCTGAGTTTAACACCTAAATCAATCATAATGAAAAAGCCACAGGGTTTCAAAGTATTAATTTTGGGGCTAATCCCAATCTGAACTGTTTGCTTTTTTATGATAACAAGTTAAATGGAATTACCCTTCCTGAGTGAATAATTTCATCAGCTGACAAGCCTAGGTGAAAGGTTATAATATAAATACCCGAGCAGTAGTTAAAACTGAGACTGAAAATGAGGGAGATTTTTTTTCTTTAAATTACTATAATAAAAACCAAATTCAAGAGAAGTAACTTTGGAAATAACCTGACAGACCTAACTGAGAAGAGCATATAACTAGCATATTCAGTAGTATATCTTAATGTCAGCCTCTTTTTATGCATTCGACTAATGAGAGCTATTTTTCTAACCCCTTAATTAATTAGCTATATCTGGTTCACATTTTTAAATAGAAAATAACGCTAATAGTTCCCGCTGGATCTAACTCATTTTCATTGCTTTTTATTCAAAAAATACAGAAATATGAAATAATAAAAAGAAAAATACCAGGCATTTGAAATGTATTTTTTGGACCAAAATTTTATGGAGGAAAAATAGCTTTTAGGTGAATAAGTCTTTAAACAAATGTAGAAGCTTCCTGTTTTATTTGTTTGATATGTTCAATCTTAAAAATCTGAGCTCTTAATAATACCTTTAAATTTGAAAAATCATTGATATTGGCAACACAGTTTTAGATTTTAAAAAGTTGAAACTACATCAGAAAATAAATTTATTTTATGCAACTTAATGCTACATATTTCAAGAGACATTTAACTTTTTAAATTTTAACTGCTTTGATTTTTATTTATTTAATTACTTAGAGACAGGGTCTTGCTCTGTCACCCAGGATGGAGTACAGTGATGTGAACTTGGTTTACTGCAGCCTCAACCTCACAGGTTCAAGTGATCCTCCCACCTGAGCCCCACAAGTAGCTAGGACTGCAGCTAATTTTTTTATTTTTTGTAGAGATGGGGGTCTCACTATGTTGCCCAGGCTTTTTTAGTAAAAGTAATACTCATCAAGAAAAAAATTTTAAACAGTGAAAAGTAAAAAAAAATCCATATATATTCCCCAAATTTGAACTCAATCACTATTAATATCTTGGTGTATTTCTTTTTGGTCTTTATTTTTCCCTATACATAGATTGGCAACATAGTTTGATCACATTGTATATATAAATTTGATCTTTTTTTTTCAATCAACTTTAGATCATAGAATAAATTCTACTGTTCAAGGAACCTGAAATGCAGCCACTGATGGTTATCTGTGCTTTTACTCTCTGCAGCTTAAAGACATCTTTTAGAGAAAATATATAAAACCTAAGAGTCATGCATTTGAGATTCTTTTTTTTTTTTTTTTTGAGACAGAGTCTTGCTCTGTTGCCCAGGCTGGAGTGCAATGGTGCAATCTCGGCTCACTGCAACCTCCGCCTTCTGGGTTCAAGCAATTCTCTACCTCAGCCTTCTGAGTAACTAGGACTATAGGTACCTGCCACCATGCCTTGCTAATTTTTGTAGAGACAAAGTTTCACTACCTTGGCCAGGCTGGTCTTGAACTCCTGACATCGTGATCCACCCAGCTTGGACTCCCAAAGTGTTGAGATTACAGGTGTGAGCCACTATGCCCGGCTAAGATTTCTTTATTATCTTTCCGTTGTATCGTTCCACTAATCAACTAGCAGACATCACATAAAACATTCATTCTTCAAGGAAATGTTACTTCTCACCTTCTGAGCTGCAAGATGGAGGGCTGTTCTCTGGCTATGATCAGTTTTATTCACATCTGCTCCTGCCTTCAGGAGAGCATCTGCACAATCCAATCTGTCAGCCAACACACAATACATAAGTGGTGTTCTCCCAAATTGATCTTCTTTGTCTTTAAGAGCGGAGTTTCCTATGAGGATAAGAAACAGATAATGATATTTGATAATTATTATTAAGTAGGAATGATATTTACTGTTTATTATCAAGCATTGTACTAAGTGCATTAAAAATATCATCTCATTTGTACTTGTCCTATGAAGTAGATATTACCATTGTCATATTATAGGAAACTGAGGCTCAAAGAAGTAGCCAGTCTATGTTCACACTCAAAGTAGGTGGAACTAGAATTCAAACTGATGACTCAATCATATTATGCTGAACTAACATTTTGAGATTCAGAGCTACTTATGTTCCTCCCTCCCTCACTCTTGTCTTTTGAAACAAATATTTAATTAGTGCCAATTGTACACTAGGTCTTGAGGTATGTTTTATGAATGACATAAAAATGAATCACAGGCTGGATGTGGTTGCTCATGCCTGTAATCCCAGCACTTTGGGAGGTTGAGGTGGGCAGATCACCTGAGGTCAGGAGTTCGAGACCAGCCTGACCAACACGATGAAATCCTGTCTCTACTAAAAATACAAAAATTAGCCAGGTATGGTGGTGGGCACCTGTAAATCCAGCTACTGAAGAGACTGAGGCAGGAGAATCCCTTGAACCTGGGAGGTGGAGGCTGCACTGAACCAAGATCGTGCCATTGTACTCCAGCCTGGACAACAAGAGCAAAACTCCATCTCAAAAACAAAACAAAACAAAACAAATCACAGCTGATTTTCCTTTCTAGACAAGATGACAAGATAGAGCAAGTACATAGTATCGTCATCCTCCTGCTAAGTACAACTAAAATCCCCGGGGCAAAAGACAAAATAAATGACAAGTGGAGAAGGGAAGGCAGCCTTGACTAGGAACTTTAGAACTTGAGAGAGAACCTGGTGGTAAGTTCCCTGAAGAGTTTTTTGTTTGCTTGTTTGTTTTTGCCTCCAATCTACAGTAAATTATGGGCTTGAGTAGCCTATAATCCAGAAATACCAAGGCTCACGGTTGCCAAATTTCTCGAGAAGCATACTCTCTCTCTTGTAAAAAGACTGGGAGGCAGGTAGCTCTGCTGAGTGAACCATTTGGCTATGCTCTACTCAAAACACATACAACAAAAGAAACTGTACTTCTTTTCCCCACTGGGCATTACAGAAACTGTTGAGAGGAGCCCTGTCAAACTATCATGACTTGAATTAAGCAAAGGGATAGCAACAAGGTAGTATTTTACCCCTTTCTAACTAGAGAGTAGAAGAGGATTATGAAGAGGATGAAGTTGGAGGAAGTAATTCTTTAAATTGGCATAATGTCAGGATGCTTTTGAGCAGCCCATGTGTGAAACTGGTCAGAATCAAGATAGCAAAATCTCTAAGAATTAAACTATAGTTAGATTACTAGCTTTGTTCTAAAGGAGCCTGAGTAGCCCAGAGGTGTGGCAAACCAGAAAAGCCCTGCAAGATCTCTGAAAACTAACTTGAAATTTGAACCACAAAATCAAAAGAGAATGTTCATTCTGAACCTTAACAGATTGTCAGTTTACTAAAATAAGATGTTTGAATAGGATCCAGAGTCTCATAATACAGAAAATGTCACAGATATAATCCCAAAGTACAAAACAACTCAAAAGTTGGGAAAATATTAATTTAAACAAGAAAAGACAATCAACAGGCACCAACACTGTGATGACACAGATGTATTAGAACTATATGACAAGAATTTTAAAGCAACTCTCATAAAAATGCTCTAACAATCAACTATGAACGTTCATGAAACAAACAGAACATCAGGAATGAAAAAAGAACAGCAGAGGTCAGGTGCGGTGGCTCATGCTTGTAATCCCAGCACTTTGGGAGGTGGGCAGATCACGAGTTCAGAAGTTTGAGACTAGCCTGGCCAATATGGTGAAACCCTGTCTCTATTAAAAATACCAAAATTAGCTGGGCATGGTGGTGGGTGCCTGTAATCCCAGCTACTGGGAAGGCTGAGGCAGGAGAATGGCTTGAACCTGGGAGGCGGAGGTTGCAGTGAGCCAAGATAGCTTGGGCATTAGAGCTAGACTTCATCTTAAAAAAAAAAAAGGAAAGAAAAAGAGCAGCAGAATGTAAATAATTGAAAAAAACATAGACTGTTTTTATCCTCTTTAGTTTTTTTGTTTTTATTTTAATGAGGGTCTCACTGGGCTGTCCAGGCTAGTCTTGAACTCCTGGTCTCAAGCAATCCTCCCTGCCTCAGACTCCTGAGTAGCTGGGACTACAAGTCACACCCGGCTTATCCTCTTTAGTGTTTAAAATTATGTTCTGATGATTGAAAGCAAAAATAACCCTGTTGTATGATGTGGTTCTCAGTTTATGTAGAGGTGATTTTTAAGATAACTATATCAAAAAGAAAGGTAAAGGGACCTAAGTAGTGACAAGGCTTCTGTATTGCACCCAAAGTGGAAAATACAGACTGTAATAAAATAAGTATACATATTCTCATACCTAGATCATACACACACATGCACACACACACATACACAGAAACAAACAAAAAACCTCCAACAAAAACAAACTATACAAAGAGATTTATTTAAAAACACAATATAGGCTCAGCATGGGCCTATACTCCGAAGATTTTGGGAGGCCAAGGTAGGCGGATCACTTGAGGCCTGGAGTTCCAGACCAGGCTGGCCAACATGGCAAAAACCTGTTTCTACTAAAAATACAAAAATTAGCTGGGTGTGGTGGTGGTGTGTGCCTGTAATACCAGCTACTTGGGAGGCTGAGGCATGAGAATCACTTGAACCCAGGAGGCAGAGGTTGCATTGAGTTGAGATCGCACCACTGCACTCCAGCCTTGGTGACAGAACAAAAACCACAATATAAGATACCACTTCACATAAACTAGGATAGTTATAATAAAAAATATACATAGTAACAAGTATTGATGAGAATATAGCGAAATCAAAACCCTCATGTACTACTGGTAGGAATCTGAAATGATGCAGTCACTTTGGAAAATATTCTGGCAGTTCCACAAAACATTAAGTAACCACTTGACCCAGCAATTCCACTCCCAAGTGTGTACCCAAGAGAAATGAAGACATATGTTCCCACAAAACTGATACACAAATATCCAAATGTCCATAAGCTGTTCATCAGCTGATGAATGGTTAAACAAAACGTTGTGTATCTCTACAGTAGAATATCATTCAGCACAAAAAATGAAGGTCTAATAGATGCTCAACATCATGAACCTTGAAAACATTATGCTAAGTAAAAGAAGCCAGTCAAAAAATACCACACGTTGTATAATTATATTTATGTGAAATATCTGGCACTGGCATATCTATAGAGACAGAAAGTAGATGATAGTTGCCTAGGACTGGCGGTGGGGCACAAATTTGAGGAGTAACAGCTAAAGGGTGAAGAGTTTCTTTGTGGGGTTACGAAATTGTTCTAATATCAGTTGTGGTTATGTTTGCCAAACACTGAATATACAAAACCACTCAATTGTACACTTCAAATTTTGAATTGTATGGTATGTGAATTATATCTTAATAAAGCATTACAAAAAGCTCTACTATATATAAATTAAAATGGAATACTAAAAGTAGTCAAGAAATGGAAAGGAGGACAGGAATAAAAAACAGAAGGAACATGCAGTGTTCAATACAATAATTGGAAATCTTAAATCTTAACATTCATAATTACATTAAATGTAAATGGTATAAACACACCAATAAAAAGGCTGAGATAAAAAAGAAGACCGATTATATGCTATTTATAAGAAACTCACTTAAAATACAATAACATAGGTGGTTTAAAATAAAAGAATGGGAGAGAGATCCAAGATGGCCAATTAACAACAGCTCAGGATTGTAGCTCCCAGTAAAAGCCCAGAGAGCGAGTGGACGCCGCACTTTCAGATGAATTTTTGTTGCCCACAGACCGAGAGATTACCAGCGGAGGAGCCACACGAGTCGCCAGCACAACTTTTTTGGCCGGCCCGGCTGTTTTGCCGGCGTCCCAGCACGGCGCTTCTTGATGCGGAGTATACGGAAGGGGGTGCCCTTTCAGTCAGGCTCGGCTGGTCCCATCCCCACAAGGAGAACAGCAATTGGAAACGCTGAGGACTGAGAGTTTCACAGCAATCACAGCCGAACCGGGAAGGTCCAGCTCTGTGGGGAAGGGGCATCTGCCAAAGGAAAACTAAGAAACAGAAAAAACTTCATCACCGGG